>SJYQ01001277.1:124091-149649 GCA_006410935.1 Redunca redunca
ATATATTTGTTGTTCTATAACTTCCAAAAATAAACTGAGGACCAGTGTAATCTTGAAATTCTTTATTGAAAATAGTTAAAACAAACACATCTGTAAGAATCAAGGTAAATGTATATTTCTCATGAAATCTTCCTGTCAGAGTAACATTTCTCAAAATGTGTGCTCCAGAATATCAATTCTACAGGGGTGGTATAGATGTTAGATAGAAAATTTCCATGATACAATAAAATTCATAAAACCTAGATTTAAAAAATACACTATTTAAAAAATCTTTCAGTATATAAATGCATATTATGAATCTCCAGAACATCAACAGCTAGAATTCCTTGGAAAAGAGTTTCCAAAACTGAATCATAAATCACTTTTTCTTAAAATTGTATGCAGTTGTGTCCGACTCTTTGTGACCCCGTGGACTGTAGCCCACCAGACTCCTCTGTCCGTGGGATTCTCCAGGCAAGAATACTGGAGTGAGTTGCTATTTCCTTCTCCAGGGGATCTTCCCCAACCCAGGGATCGAACCCAGGTCTCCCACATTTCAGGCAGATGCTTTATCCTCTGAGCCACCAGGGAAGCTTTTAATTGTATAGATTCTGAGAAATAAAGACCTTCAGTAGTAAGTTATTTTCTGATCGGTAAATTTTAACATGAACCTTTGTTGGTGCATAGAGGCAGGTTACCAAAAAGCTCTGTTAAACTGAGTATTTTCCTTCAGATACACACACACACACACACACACACACACACATTCAGCCAACACCACTCAACACAGAATTTTTATTGTCTGTGCTAGATCATGTATCAGAAACAAGGCTAAATGAGATATATGTTTTCTCATCAAAGAAATTCTTGGTTTCTTAAGGGAGAGTAGGAGAGTGAAAAAGTTGGCTTAAAGCTCAACATTCAGAAAATGAAGATCATGGCATCTGGTCCTGTCACTCCATGGGAAATAGATGGAGAAACAGTGGAAACAGTGTCAGACTTTATTTTTGGGGGCTCTAAAATCACTGCAGATGGTGACTGCAGCCATGAAATTAAAAGATGCTTACTCCTTTGAAGAAAAGTTATGAGCAACCTAGGTAGCATATTCAAAAGCAGAGACATTACTCTGCCGACTAAGGTCCGTTTAGTCAAGGCTATGGTTTTTCCAGTAGTCATTTATGGATGTGAGAGTTGGACTGTGAAGAAGGCTGAGCACCGAAGAACTGATGCTTTTGAACTGTGGTGTTGGAGAAGACTCTTGAGAGTCCCTTGGACTGCAAGGAGATCCAACCAGTCCATTCTGAAGGAGATCAGCCCTGGGATTTCTTTGGAAAGAATGATGCTAAAGCTGAAACTCCAGTACTTTGGCCACCTCATGCAAAGAGCTGACTCATTGGAAAAGACTCTGATGCTGGGAGGGATTGGGGGCAGGAGGAGAAGGGGACGACAGAGGATGAGATGGCTGGATGGCATCACTGACTCGATGGACACAAGTCTCAATGAACTCCGGGAGATGGTGATGGACAGGGAGGCCTGGCGTGCTGCTATTCATGGTGTCGCAAAGAGTCGGACACAGCTGAGCGACTGAACTGAACTGAAGGGAGGGTAGACATAAATAAATGTTATGTTAAAAGACTGCCCATCTCCGAAGAGAATTAGAGAAAGTCTATTGGGAGTTTTGAGTTAGAAGAGATCCCTCGCACCTGGGGGGTCACCTTTAGTTTAGAAGGCAGGATTTCTGGCCATCCTCTGCTGACTTGGCCAGCCCCGTGGAGCTTGGGAAGTTCTGTGGGAGACTGCGCTGCACTGGCTTGCTGTCTGCCCTGGTGGAAGTGCTCATTTCTCCATCAGCCTATACAGTAAACAAATTTGCTTTACGTGCTGCTTTTGTGCTTAGAGTATCTGCATGAAATATGGCTTTGGGCTGCTTGAAAATGTAACTATAAAATTTTATAGGGGATAATGGTTCCCCAGAATGCAGTTCCTTGTCTTCTTCATTCCAACACCTTTCAGCTATACTTGATCTCTCTTGCAGAAACTGGTTCAGTTTCTGACTATTAATTATTTTTAAATACCAAAAGAATTATTTAAAAATTATATTTATGCCAGTGGCAGCTTTATGAAGAAAAGCCACAGTGAAATCGAGGGAGAGGAACTGCTTAGGGAAGGGATATCCTAGCAAGCTTCTACTGGGAGGTTTTATGTTCATCCATTATCCTTGACTGTGTGCTCACTGTCAGTCCTACAGACCCATGGCCCCAGGATTTCAGTGCATCCAGAATTTTGTTTTGATCTCCTGGATTCTGGCCCATGCTTGAAAACAGTTGGTAAAATAGATCTTGCGTTTTGCTCTCTTTTCCTCCTTTCTTCCCCTCATCCTTTCCTATCTTTCTTTTCTTTCTATGCTTTGAGATGAATCTTAAGCTCACTTCTCAGGTTAAGACGCACTATGATCATAAAAGTTGTTGGAGTGAATAAGGTGGAGGACTGCATTCTTGCCTCCAAATATGGCAAATTACAGAGTAAATCATAATAGGTTACTGTAGGCACAGATAAAGATGACAGAGCACAGGAGTAATTGATGTATTCCAAATATGTCTCTTGAGTAGTCCCACCACTGGTCCATATTCTGTATGTCTTCCCAACCAGGATTCATCAATCTAATCTCCTGGGGAGGGGTCATTTTGTTTCTTTACTGTGACTTCTCATATCTCTTTACTGATCTAATTAGTATGTATTCTATAATAAAAATAATCTCCAAGGGACAAACATGATACTTCTTGTAAGGTCGGACCCGGGGGGCCATGATGGGCCGCCCCTCCTCTCCCTCCCGCCAGCGAGAAGGTCCCTAACGGAAGGGAGGCCTGTTAGACAGTCTTTTGGTGTGCTGGTCATCTTTTACCTAACACTTCTCACTTTCAAACTGTTGGGAAATTTGCCTTTATTCCACTACTTACAAAATATATGTTCCCAGTTTGATAATACTTATTGCATAATTTAACTTAAAGCCCATGCTGGGGCAGAGAAGGGAGCCCCAGTCTAGTCATTTTTCCTCCTCCCTTAAATAAGCTAATGAGCCTCAGCTGCGTTTCTTGACGGACTCATCTCCTTAATCTTATCCAGTCATTGGTGGGCACCCTCACATCTCAAAGCATTTATTTTGTTATTTACACACAGATAACTTGTAGGAAGGATATAAAGCTCAAATCACACAGAGCAAGCATCCTTATTATTTTGGGATCAACACTGTAATTTCTTACTACTTGTCTCAATCATTTTGAGGTTTCCTATTTGATAAAATTACCTGTTTATTTTTAATGTCACCCACTCAATGTATATATTTGAAAACTGTTATTTTGTCCTTGCTTATGTATGATAAGAAAGCATGTGTCTACTCATATGAAAAATACCTTAAATATATAAATTATTTGCTTTGAATAGGTGCTGTATTTTGCTCACTCTTTTCTCCTCCTGGTCTATGATTCTTTAACTTTTTGAGGGTAAATTGAAAGACTCTGATGGAAGCTCTGGACCATTCATCCTGGAAAAAATGGACATATATAATGTTTTACAAACAATTTTAGGATTTGAAGGATGCCATGGCACTTACTTATGAATCAGTCAAGCATCTGGGAATGCAAATCAAGAGACCCTCTTTTACTATTAAGAAACACCCACTCATGTTTTTTGTATTTCTAAACCCACATCCATAGCACCTGGTTTTGAAGTTTGGGAATGGGCTGTATCATCAGTTCTCTGGAACTAAACTATTGCAGCATTTTATTTTGTACTGCTCCTATGGTTCAATTTCTCTTCACTTAGCACTGCATCTAGTTTTTGCTGCAATAATGGATATACATTTTTTGGATATGAACTGTATCTTTCATAAGAGATACAGTCTTGTCTTAGCTTCCTTTATACAGATTTTCTTGATGTAAGTCACACTCTTAAATCATTTATCATTTTTGTCTTATGACTTTCCATATTATACTAAAATTTAACTATGTGAGATGAAAATAAAAAAAAGTCAAATGCCAGTTGAAATTGTAACTAATAGTTACCCTTCAGGGCCAAGTGAACAAATTTTGGATAAAAGTTATTGAAGCCTTCATCCTATTGTTTTTAAAGGGATTGCATTTTCCACTGCACTATAAGTCCTTGAAAGCATATAAATCTTATCACCTTTGAATTGTTCTAGTGCAGAATAGATTATTCAGCATGAAACAGTATCTCATAAAACATTTGAATGGATAATGAATGATAAGAGATATTTGAAAGATTCTTTTTTTTTCCCAAATAGATACTGTATTTTTCAGTTTCATGGTTCAATTGCTGCTGGATTGGATAATAAACAAACCCCACTTTGCTTCTACTCTATGACTATTGACATAGAGATTAATAATTCTAGTGTACAAACATAGTAGTAAACAAAAATAGAAATTTTGTTGAAAATATACAATAAAAGAAGGAAAAGCAATCAATATTCTACAAGTACAAAGGGTTCAGACCATTTGAGATCATTTTAAGCTTAGAAACTGATGTATTACTTTAATTTCTCCTTATGATTGGACTTCTCAAAGCTACAGTTAAAACGGTTTGCATTGAAAAGCAGTACTTATTAGCTCTTCTGCTTTAAAATATCCTTTCTGAAACATCACAAAATAGAGGAAAGAACATGGGATTTAGAGTCAAAAGGACAGACTTACAATTCACTGCCAGATTCACTGCCTCCTAAATATGAATTGAGACAAGTTATCTAGCTTGATATGTCTCATTCTCTTCATTTGTAAAATTTGAAGTTTAGAATGCATAGGCTTGTTACCTTACTTCATAAGTGAAATAATATCAGATCTTCAGAATATTGCCTGAGGCGCAGGCTGTATTAATACATGGAATCTATTAGTGTTTTACTTCTTCACAATGAAGTTATACTCTGCAACAATAGTCTCTTGCTTTTTATACATATAGTACGTCATACAGAAGATGTGAAAAAAAAGATGTGACATTCCTATATACATATGCATATATATATATGTAGATTTTTTCATTATATAAAGAAAATACAAATAATTACAATAAGGATAAAGGGAAAAAACACCACTGAGGTAAGAGAAGAAAAATATGCAAAACCAAATATATTGTAAAGATTGAAAATAAAACCCAACTTTCAGCTTCCTGATAGTGATGATAGCTATTAAATGAAATGATAGAACTCAGAAACAGTTGGGATATGTGTCCTGTTATATTCATTCTTGTAAATATCCACACATGCCTATTTTCAGTCCTATTTGCGCATCCTTCTTTAAATACCAAAAATCATGTTGACTGTAAAATGTGAATGGTTGAGGAATATCTCTTTCCCCCCTGCTGAATGACCTACTCTTGTTCCTTAAGTCATCATTTTAAAGTCTACTTCTTCATATTGTAAACTTCATGCCTTTTCCAATTCATTGCTGTGGAGGTTTGGAGAGAGCAGCAATCATGGTTGTACTTACATATTGAAGTTAAATTTAGAAAGAAATTCCTCACCTGGGTCTTTTAAAAAATGTTAAAGTACTTATCTTTTCAGAAGTGTTAATGCCAAATCCCTTTTGTTAAAACCGGACTCTCGGTCAGTCTGGAAAGTTCATAATCAACTTTCCTCAGTAATCAGTTCTCTAGATCTTTACTCCAGGACCCCTGTAGTCTGTTCCCAGCTTCTTTACTAGTCAATCTCAACTTCTTTAAACCTGATTTATTTGAGGATTCTCCTTGGGTAATCCTCCTATTTCCTTTCTAAGAAGATTTCTTCACATTTGCGAAATCTCTTACCTACAAGTTCATCAGTATTTTCCCATATTCAGTATATTTTGCAGAAAATTTTAAAAAATAATTTCAAATGTTTCCTATTTATTTTTATACTTTTGGTAGATATTTTGGAAGAAGTTCTTTTGAATTTCACATGTTTCCTGTTTGTTTTACCTTGGTCTTTTTCATGGACATTTGGAAGGGATAGCTAAGTAACTGCAAAATTTATCATTTTGTTTGGCAAGACTTTTTTTTTTTGCAGCATTGATCATTTTGGAGAAGCAGTCTCTTCCTCTTCTTGATGGAGAGGTATGTTTAGAAGATAATATGATGTTAGGAAGAGTTAAAAGGTAACTAGATGTGGATAGACCTAGAGTCTGTCATACAGAGTGAAGTACGTAAAAAAGAGAAAAATTGTATATTAATGCATATATGTGAAATCTAGAAAAACGGTACAGAGGAATCTATTTTCAGAGCAGGAACAGAGATACAGACATAGAGAATGGCCACATGGACATGGGGTGGGGAGGGGAGTGGGATGAATTGGGAGATTTGGATTAATATATGTGCACCGCCATGCATAAAATAAATCACTGTGGAAACTGCTTTATAACATAGGGAGCTCAGCTTGTTGCTCTGTGGTGACCGAGATGGGTGGGATGGGAGGGAAGTCCAAGAGGGTGATTTACTTTGTATGGCAGAAACCAACACATCACTGTAAAACAACTATACTCTAATTTTTTAAAAAGGTAACTCTGTAAAAAGACTTAAAATAGAGCCTCAAAATGTATTTTGGTTCAGCAACGCCACCCAACAGAAGTATGGTTCTGAATTATGTAATTGAAATTCTGGTCTTTCCATTTCTAAAGACAGATTAAGGAAGTTCAGTCTGACTTTCTTCACCAACATCAGTCAGAGTGCTCAGTTCACTGAGAACTGTGTTCTGTTTATGGGGTCATCTTGCCTCAAGTCTGTGAGATTCTCAAGGGTGGGGTCTGTGCCTTATTTATCATTTTTACCAGGTTCCTCACACCATGTGTAACAAACTGTATTAGTCAATATATGTTTGTCAAGGAAATAAGGAATTAATTGAGTGTCTCCAATTTCAGTCTTCCCCTAGAGCTACAAAGAGTTCTGTTTATTCACTTTGAAACTGTTCCTATGGTTTTGCTTGTATTCTTGTTTTTCTACCCAACATGAACTCAGGAGAAATTTTTTAAGTTGGCCATTTTGTTAATTTCCCCCTATGTTAGTACTGATAAATATACCAAATTGTTCTCAAATGGTTATTTCCAGGACACTATGTCAGGTGACTTTCTTCAGAACTTATTTCTGAATAGTCTTTCTGTGTATGTGAACCATATCTCGTCTTTGGGCATATGTTTCCAATATCACTTTCTTATTTTTTATTGCTTTGTCCCACTCCCGTTTAAAATATTCTCCAAATTATTTCTTTAACTCTGATTTCCTTTTTCTCACCTTCAGTAAGTTTTATCCCTTTAGACATGGCATCTTGACAAACTGATGGGCTCTATAGCCCAAGGCTCAACTCTGAAACCTACTCTATACTCCATCCCCAGCAATAGCACACACACACACAGCTATTACTGCTTTCATAGAAAGTCATAACAGCAACGATCTTAAATTCATTGAGTTGTACTACAAAGATCCCGCTTATTCAAAGGAAAGTTCCAAGCTACAGTCTCATCAAAAGAAGTAAAACTTCAACATGGCAATGATGCTTGAGGGAGGGACTTCATTGGCATTACTGTCTTTGAGAACAGAATTCTGGATCTCTTAAAAGGAACAATTTTAGTTGAAAAGTATTTGATATGCTAATATTACTATTGCCAGTATCTTACTCTTTTCCTTTACAGAGATATATGTCTTAGAGATTACAGACATCATCAATACCCCTTTTTACTTAATGAGGAAATAAGGCTCAGAGAAGCTAAGTGAATTGCCCAAAGAATAAACAAATAAGTGGCTATCATGAGTTGGATTCAGAACATCTAACTTCATAAGCCATATTTTTACGATTTCTATTGGACTTTGTACTTTATACCACACTCTTACATGATCAACTTATTCAATCCTCGCAATATTCTATTGAGCTGGTATTTTCTACAATGTACTAACAAGGTAATCTACCAAAAGCTCCCTAGAGTTGAAATCAGGACATATCCCAGATTACCTATCTCCAAATCCATGAAACTTTACTGTTCTGATTGAACTTTCTGTCCATCATATGTGCCCCGGGAATAGTGATGAAAAGGATGAAAAGTAATGTTGAAATTATATTTTGTTAAAGTCAAAATTATCAGTGACATGAAGATTCTGGTACTGGGCTCATTGCAACTTCTCGTTCCTGAATGACTTATCTGCTCTGATGGTAAATATAAGGCCAATTGAACCAATAACCGAAATGATCAGAGAAAGATGCCGTTGAGTCAGGAGTTTGTTAGCTTTGAATTGTGTCCTTCCACCTAACCTCCACTTGAAGTCCTAACTTCCAGTTCTAACCTTCAGAATGTGACTGTATTTGGAGATAGGATCTATAAAGAGATAACTAGGTTATAATGAGTTTATTAAGGTTGACCCTTAATCCAACGTGGTTGGTATACTTAGAAGAAGAAGAAATATGGACAGAGGGAAGATGATAAGAGGAGATGGCCATCTATAAGTCAAAGAAAAAGGCCTGGAACATATTCTTTCTTCTTAGCCTTCGAAGAAACTGGCCTGCCAACACCTTGATTTTGGATTTCAAGGCTCCAGAACTGTGTGAATATACATTTCTGTTGTTTAAGCCACCCAGTTCGTGGTACTTTGTTAGAGTAGCCCTAGAAAACCTATACAGTGTCCATAACTATTTAATTAAGTTAAGTCAAGGACAACTTTGTCAGTCTGGAAAAAATGGAGAACTATTTTTGATAGAGAATTCCAAGGTGTATATACACACAGAGACTACAATAAAAGAATATGAACCTAGCTCTCACAGTCCAGGATATTGGTAATATGGTCAGAATTATAGAGATATCAAGCATTAAAATCTTGAGAAAAGATTGATTAGCTTCTAGCGGTTACCTCTGTTCTATGCAAGGAGGGTGACAACTAGAGCTTGGTTACAAAAATTTTATGGTAAACAAGATATTGTGAGGTAATAGCAGAAAGCTAATTTCCTAAATTATCCTCTATTTTGTGTAGTTCCATTGTTGACCATTTGATCATCCAAGTGATGATGATCCTTTTTGACATGCTGATTTATAATCAGGGCACCAGCAGCTTTCTAATAGGTAGCAGTTAGAAGTAAAATATTTGCAGAGTTAAATTGTTGTTGTTGTTGTTCAGTCACTAAGTTGTATCCAACTCTGTGACCCTATGGACTGCAGCACACCCGGCTCCCGAGTGCTTCACTATTTCTGGAGTTCACTCAAATTCATGCCCATTGAGTCAGTGATGCCATCCAACCATCTCATTCTCCGCTGCCCCCTTCTCCTGTTGCCTTCAATCTTTTCCAACATCAGGGTCTTTTCCAGTGAGTCAGCTCTTCACATCAAGTGGCCAAAGTATTGAAGCTTCAGCTTCAGCATTAGTCCTTCCAAAGAATATGCAGTGTTAATTTCCTTTAGGATTGACTGAGCATCAGAGATCTATTTAAAGATAATGACTATAAACAGACATATGTAACTGTAATGAATTTCCTATAATTTTCCTAGTATAAGGAACTGGAGGAAAGGAAAATATCTTTTCTCTTTCTACCCTTCTAGATTTTTGGATGGGCTCTTTAACAGAAGACAATTCAACAATAGGGAAACACATAGAAGTTTATTAACAAACATGTATATTTCATATACTTGGGACAAACTCAGAGATGAGTAACTCAAAGGGTAGTTAGAGCTTGGGCATCTTCACAAAGGGACAAGAAAATTTTAGGTGAATGTCAAGACAAATTAAAAGAAGCTTGAGTCTCTATGGGGTGGCAGATTAGTAGTAAGGTGTGTAGTAAAGTAGCAGTAAGATTAGTAATAAGTAAATTAGTAGTAAGAAAACTAACAATAGACAAAGTCTTGTTTGTAAAGTTTGTTGTCTAGATTCCTCTGGTGCCTTCTCTAGGTTTATCAAGGTCTAAAGTTGTCTCTGGTGATTAAATTTGCTTTTCATGGTAGATAGGAGGGGATGGACACCTTGTAAATTTTATATTCTTCTTTTAGGCAAATAAAGGGATGACAGAGAACATTCCTTACACTTGCTTTTAAATTGTTTTCAGTTTAAAATAATCATTATGTCAAAGTAGCATACTTATGGGTGGCAAATTTTACTATCTTTCAGAAATACCTCTGGAAATGAAGTAGTAAGAAAGTCTACATGAAATTCATAGGTTTTGAAAGCTACAAGAAGTGTTAATTTATTTAGTCCAATAACTTTGAACCAGAGATGCATATAATAATCATTTATGAATTGTTTAAAGTTAAATATACTTGGATGTTCTACATTCAGTGGACCTGGGATGAGCCTTGAGAGTCGAGACACAAACTGTCTTGATTCTGATGCTCACAACTGATGAAGGACTAGGACAACCTTCTCACAGGCCTCTGCAGTGACCTAGGGCTCTTGGACTGCTACTGGCTTGGAGGCAGTCTTGAGATCCAGCCAGACTACTTTCTGCTATATCATCTAAGTGCTCATCTATGAATTTCCTGTCCTTTCTTCCCCAACACCCATCATTACAACTTTCCCCTAGATTTAAATTTGACTTTGGGAAAGAAAGATGAGGGAATCACAAATAAATGTTCAACAATCAGAACAAAAGAAAAAAACACACAAAACCATTTGCCTCATCATCATCTTTGTTACTCCCTGGTGGGTGTGATTTCTACTTCAACATCAGCCTGGCTGGGCAGCCCCCTAATTAAATAGTTAGCTTCATCAGCTGCAGGCTTTGAGATAACAGTGAGAGCAATAAACGATGGAACATGACTCCAGAAAAGCAGTTGTAGCTAATGAATCATAATCACAGGCAGAATTTCAAGTGCACAGCACTGGGAACACATTGAGTTAGTCTATTACTACCAGAATTGCTAACAGTGCTAACTGGAACCCTGGATCTTACAAGATACTCTTCATAATCTACCCCTTCTCTTTCTTGAAAGTGTGGCTAAATTACTCAAGCTTTCTTGTTCTTCATTTTCTTTTGTGTTGAATACTAGTCATAACAAACATACATGGCACCATGTATCTGTTTTTAGGTCGTTTTGAAACCTATACATTCTTATATATATAATTGAAATGTTTGTATCTAGGAGAAGGCAATGGCACCCCACTCCAGTACTCTTGCCTGGAGAATCCATGGACTGAGGAGCCTGGTGGGCTGCAGTCCATGGGGTCGCAACTGAGCGACTTCACTTTCACTTTTCACCTTCATGCATTGGAGGAGGAAATGGCAACCCACTCTGGTGTTCTTGCCTGGAGAATCCCAGGGACAGCGGAGCCTGGTTGGCTGCCATCTATGCGGTCACACAGAGTCAGACACGACAGAAGCGACTTAGCAGCAGCAGCAGGTTTCCTAAAGAAAGACCATGTTTGTGTCTTCAATTTATTTTCATCACTTAGCCATGATTAGTAAAAGATTTTCCAATTACCTCAGAGATTGGATGGTCCATTCAAGTGAAAAGAACATTTTCCTGGGAATCCAAAGACTTGGATTTGAGTTTCAACTGCATACAAAGTAAGGCAAGCTTACTTAAACCTATCTGCTTCCCAAATGCAATAAAAAGCTTATAAGCTTTGGTTCATGAGTCATTAGGAGAATAAAATAAAGCATGCAAAAGTGCTTTGAGGATTACAGAATATTTTGAGCATATAAGGCTTTTCTGGTCCAGTTCTGTGGACTCATTGATATGTTCATTAAAACTGACACAATCTTTAAAAAATGACACAATTAGTACTCAAAGGAAATTTTCACATTTCAATTAGTTTTTAAAAATATAGTATTAAGGTAATTTTCTAGGTTCAGAATTGCTGTCTCTTCTATAGAAAATAATGGAAACTGAAAAACCAAAAATTAAATGTAAATATAATTAGATTTAATTCTTTGCTAATACCTTTGACTCTATTCTTTTGCACTATGGGGGTAATTGGCTATCTATTTGTTATGCAGTCTTTCATGTTTATGAAACAATTGACACTTTTCTCAAACCATAGAGAAAATGCTATGGTATCTTTGTTCCTATTTTTTAGGTCTCAGCCTAATGTTGGTAGTGATCCTGCCAGAAATACCCCAGGCACTCTTTCCATACATCTCACCCTTTCCTCCCCCTCCCCATGTCCATAAGTCTGTTCTCTAAATCTGTTTCTCCATTCAGTTCAGTTCAGTCGCTCAGCTGTGTCCGACTCTTTGTGACCCCATGAATCGCAGCACACCAGGCCTCCCTGTCCATCACCAACTCCTGGAGTCTACCCAAACCCATGTCCATTGACTCGGTGATGCCATCCAACCATCTCATCCTCTGTTGTCCGCTTCTCCTCCTGCCCTCAATCTTTCCCAGCATCAGAGTCTTTTCAAATGAGTCAGCTCTTCTCATCAGGTGGCTAAAGTATAGGAGTTTCAGCTTCAACATCAGTCCTAATGAACACCCAGGACTGATCTCCTTTAGGATGGACTGGTTGGATTTCCTTGCGGTCCAAGGGACTCTCAGGAGTCTTCTCCAACACCACAGTTCAACAGCATCAATTCTTTGGCGCTCAGCTTTCTTCACAGTCCAACTCTCACATCCATATACGAACACTGGAAAAACCATAGCCTTGACTAGATAGACCTTTGTTGACAAAGTACTGTCTCTGCTTTTTAATATGCTGTCTAGGTTGATCACTTTCCTTCCAAGTAAGCATCTTTTAGTTTCATGGCTGCAATCACCATCTGCAGTGATTTTGGAGCCCCCCAAAATAAAGTCAGCCACTGTTTCCACTCTTTCTCCATCTATTTGCCATTGCTGCCCTGTAAATAAATTCTTCATATCATTTTCTAGATTCCATATTGATGCATTAGAATATAATATTTATCTTTCTCTTTCTGACTTACTTCACTCTATATGACAGCCTCTAGGTCCATCCATGTCTCTGCAAATTCTTATGATTATAGGACACACTTCAGAAAAGAGCCATCAGAGAAATTTGAGGAACATATTTACTACTGACAGGTCCTAGAGGGTACACAGCATGGCTAAAGGTCAAATAGCAAGGTAGATTTGGGGCAGGGGTGGGGGTATGACCTGGGGTTTTACTTTTAATAGAATCTAATGGTTGAGTTTCTTGGGGTTTCACAAGATTGCACATTATGGGCTAATTTGAAGTATGAAGGTGGGAATCAAAACATAGGAGATTGGAGACAGTCTCTCAAACTGTAAGTTAGCTTGGTCACACAGGACTTGTGAAAGGGGAATTTTATGGGTATGGGTGGCCTATTTCCTTATCTGGTTATTTTGTTAGTGTGTGTCATACAGCTGGCAATGTATTTAATCAAGATGGATGTCTTTTGAAACAAAAATCGGCAAAGAAAAGCTTAATGTCAGCCACTTGCACTTCAGTTCAAATAAACAAGGAGGCAGAAAGAAATTGAGAGGTGGGGAACCATAAGTGGTGGCTTACTTGACACCACCGGAATCATATTTATCCATGCTTTCCCCTAAAACTTCCTAATTTATCACGTCCCTACAGTAGGAGGGACCATTCCTTCAAATGGATTGAAACATTATCTGTTTCTGGTTTGGGACTGATTATAAAAGGAAAAGTGATCAAACAAATAATTCCTTTTTATGTTATTTTATTTGACTAGAATATTATTGTGGGCTTCCCTGTAGCTCAGCTGGTAAAGAACCTACCTGTAATGCAGGAGTCCTGGGTTCGATCCCTGGGTTGGGAAGATCCCCTGGAGAAGGGGAAGGCTCTCCACTGCAGAATTCTGGCCTGGAGAATTCCATAGACTGTATAGTCTATGGGATTACAAAGAGTCATGGGGTCGCAAAGAATCAGAAATGACTGAGTGAATTTCACTTTCACTTTCTTTCAGAATATTATTGTGAAGCCTTAGAGACACAGAGCAAATATAATATTTATTCACTCATTAATTTTTAAAGGGAAATTTTTATACTGATTATGAGTTACATAGACAGTGGAAAATTACTGCTCACAAGAGTTAATATCATTTGGTGTCTCCTTTCAGACTTTTCCCCCCTTCTAATGTGTTTCTCTAGAAAATAAGTGCTTATGTATGATTTACAAAGAATAGGACAGAATTTTACATATTGTTTTGCATGGTATTATTTTTATTTGATACTACACATTGGGTATGTTTCCAAGTAAGTGTATCTGTATATCCTTTTTTATAATTTTAGCTCATTTTCTCTAATGGACTGATCAAAATTTAATTTTCCAAATACATTTATTGGACACTAGAGTCATTTACAGTTTTTTCAATGTTATGAAACAATGCTAAACAATGTTGAGCTTTGAGCACTGTTATCTAATCCACAAAAGAAAGGTAAGAAAGCCTACTGCCTTCTATGGGGAGGATATAAAATAATGTTTGAGTAAACCAGACAATGTATATTTATGCATAATTTTTCATGTTATCTAGATTTTCAAGTGTGTTACATGAATATAGACTGTATAAATTTATATCTTAAATTTTCTTTACATCTGCATATATGTTATTTCTCTCTAAATATTTGTAGTCTCTCTTCAATACACTTGTCTGAAGTCACTAGATCATTCATTGAACAAACATACATAGACAATTTTTTCAGTGTCAGGCACCGTGCTAAATGCTACAGATACAATGGTTAACAAGAAGACATAGACTCTTCTCTAATGGAGTGTTCATTCTTACGGTAGATGCAGATTTTTGAAGTGTAGAAAAGCAAAGATAATGAATTTCAGTAAGTATTATGAAGGAAATTAAGGTTTTGATAATTAAAATAAGACTGAGTAGACTCAAACGAAGTGTCAAGGAAGTACTTTCTGAAGAGGTAATATTCAAACAGTGATATTAAAAAAAAAAGAACCTGAAAAAAGAACAAAAGAAAAAAAAAAANAATATCCAAACAGTGATATTAAAAAAAAAAAGAACCTGAAAAAAGAACAAAAGAAAAAAAAAAAGAAATTGTAGTGATATTAGAACTTTGGGGAAGGATGGGAGCCAGGTGGAGACAACGTCAGAGCCATAGGATGGGTTATATAATACAGCAAGGACTTGGTTTTTACCAAAATGTAGTTGGAAGGTACAGATATCATGGATGCCTCTTTCATTTTTCTTCCTTTTGCTTTCAGTTGAAACTTTCACTTATATTACTTTTCCCTTTGTAATGAGACAAACCAGTGAGAAAACATTTTCTTTTTTGATATACCTCACCTAAACACTATATTTACCCATTGTGATACTTTCTTCTTAATGCTGGTGAAGTATTAACTAATTAAGAATAATGTCTTAAATTGTGTAAATTTGGAAAATTAGCCCTTTGACTTTATCAGTTACTGTGAGAGATGAGTTCAAATCTCCACATGTGATTTCTCCTTTTGCTTCTATCAACTTTTGCATAATACCTTTTAATCCTGTTATTAGTTGCATACTAATGAATGACTGTTACTCTGTTAAATTTATTCTTTTGTGATAGAGATATAGACTTTTACTAGAGTATTACTGTTGGATTAAATTCTTGTTTACCTGCCACTGATGTAGCTAGACAGCCTTCTCTTGGTTAGTGTTTCCATGGTATGTCTTTTTCTTATTTATCTATGTTATGTTTTGAAAATATCTTCTCCTCCTCCCAAAAACAGACACATGGTTTGCCATTTGTTTTCTCAATTTTGTATTCTAATTTACTGTGATCAGTCTCTCCAATAATTTTATGACCTCTGGGTTCTATATCCTCCTTGGAAAGACTGACTTCACTTACAGTTTATAAGTTTATTCCCCCTTTATGTTCAAGAATTTTTATAGCTGTGTACTCAGAGTACACAGCTTAAGCTTTCATTCTATTGAAATATTTTGCTGTGTAAGATTGAGATACTAATGTAATGTTTTGGGTGATGGGTGCTATTGACCAGCTGGTTCTGATGTATTATAAGGGTTTAGAAAAATGTTAGCTGAATCTAAACTTTTATGATATCATTAGGATAAATTTATCTGCTTCCTTAGTCATTCTATCAATCATAAATGAATATGAGGTAGATTATTTCAAAATGTTTGTACACTGTTGTTGCTGTTTAGTTGCTAAGTCATATCCAACTCTTTTACGACCCAATTGGACTGTATCCAGCCATGCTCCTCTCTCCATGGGATTTCCCAGGGAAGAATACTGGAGTGGGTTGTCATTTCCTGCTGCAGGGGCTCTTCCCTCCTCAGGGACTGAACCCAAATCTCCTGCCTTGGCAGGCAGATTCTTTACCAATGAGCAACCATGGAAACCCCAAATTAAAACATTTCCTTAATATTCTAATAGTCATGAGCTTTATATTTGTATCATTGTAAAGCTATTTGTCTGATAGCTATAACACTGTTATATTTTTGGGTTGAATTTTACCCTGATAATATGTAATATTATCAGATACACACCACATATATACATACACCATATATACATCAAGGTGTATATCTTTGCACTGCTTATTTATTTAACTTCTATGCAGAGTACATTATGAAAAATGCCGGGCTGAATGAAACACAAGCTGTAATCAAGAAGCCGGGAGAAATACCAGTAACCTCAGATATGCAGATGACACCACCCCTATGGCAGAAAGAAAAGAGGAACTAAGGAGCTTTTTGATGAAGGTGAAAGAGGAGAGTGAAAAAGCTCGCTTAAAAGTCAACATTCAAAATACTAAGATCATGGCATCTGGTCTCATCACTTCATGGAAAATAGATGGGGAAACAAGGGAAATAGTGACAGACTTTATTTTCTTGGACTCTAAAGTCACTGTGGACAGTAGCTGCAGCCATTAAATTAAAAGCCGCTTACTTCTTGGAAGAAAAGCTATGACAAACCTAGACAATGTATTAAGAAGCAGAGACATTACTTTGCCAACAAAAGTCCATCTAGTCAAAGCTATGGTTTTTCCTGTAGTCATGTATGGATGTGAGAGTTGGACCATAAAGAAAGCTGAACGCTGAAAAACTGATGCTTTTAAACTGTGTTGTTGGAGAAGACTCTTGAGAGTCCCTTGGACTGCAAGGAGATCAAACCAGTCTATCCTAAAGGAAATCAATCCTGAGTATTCATTGGAAGGACTGATGCTGAAGATGAAGCTCCAGTACTTTGGCTACCTGATGTGAAGAGCCAACTCATTGGAAAAGACCTTGATGCTGGGGAAAACTGAAGGCAGGAGGAGAAGCAGATGACAGAGGATGAGATATTTGGGTGGTATCACCTTTTCAATGGACATGAATTTGAGCAAGCTCTGGGAGATGGTGAAGAACAGGGAAGCCTGGAGTGCTCCAGCGCATGGGTTGCAAAAAGCTGGACACGAATGAGTGACTGAACTACAGCAACATAGCTCTAGTGTTAACCTGCTTGCCAACGCAGGAGACTTAAGAAATGCAAGTTCGTATCCCTGGGTCAGGAAGATTCCCTGGAGGAGGGTATGACAACCTACTCCATTCTTGCCTGGAAAATCCCATGGACAGAGGAGCCTGGAGGGCTACAGTCCATAGGGTCACAAAGAGTTGTACATGACTGAAGCGACTCAGCACACAAGCTCGCCTATATATTATCCTTTATCATTTTATTGCAACTTGAGTTTATTCTTATATTTGGTTTAAAAATTGTTTCTGTTGGTTTTTTAAAATTTGCATTTATCTGACGTATCTTTACCGATTTTTAATTCTTTAAACCTCTAGCTTTTTAAAAAGTCATATTTTAAGGAGCATATGTTCCCTAATTCTTACAAATTTTATTTTCTATTCAATATTGATTAGGAAACTGCAGTACTAGCGGGTGTAGCTTATGCATTAACTTATTAAGGTTACAACAACAACTATATAAAGCTATTTTTTCTCTCTTTTTTTTTTTGAAGAATTAACTGAATATTCAGTTCAGTTCAGTTCAGTCGCTCAGTCGTGTCTGACTCTTTGCGATCCCATGAATCTCAGCACGCCAGGCCTCCCTGTCCATCACCAGCTCCCGGAGTTCACTCAGACTCACATCCATCGAGTCCGTGATGCCATCCAGCCATCTCATCCTCTGTCGTCCCTTTCTTCTCCTGCCCCCAATCCCTCCCAGCATCAGAGTCTTTTCCAATGAGTCAACTCTTTGCTTGAGGTGGCCAAAGTACTGGAGTTTCAGCTGCAGCATCATTCCCTCCAAAGAAATCCCAGGGCTGATCTCCTTCAGAATGGACTGGTTGGATCTCCTTGCAGTCCAAGAGACTCTCAAGAGTCTTCTCCAACACCACAGTTCAAGAGCATCAATTCTTTGATGCTCAGCCTTCTTCACAGTCCAACTCTCACATCCATACATGACCACTGGGAAAACCATAGCTTTGACTAGATGGNCACTCCTACCATTATCTTGCCTCTCCCATTTCTGCTGGTGACCAGCTTGTTCTCTGTATCTGTGAGTTTTCTGCCTTTTAAACATATTCATTCAGTTCAGTTCAGTTGCTCAGTCATGTCTGACTCTTTGTGACCCCATGAACCACAGCACACCAGGCCTTCCTATCCATTACTAACTGCCGGGGTCTACCCACACCCATGTCCATTGAGTTGGTGATGCCATCCAACCATCTCATTAGTTTGTTGTATTTTCTAGGTTCCATATATAAGTGATATTATACAGTATTTGTCTTTCTCTGTCTGACTTGTTTCACTTGGCTTAATGCCCTCTAAGACCATCCATGTTGTTGCAAATAGCAAAATTTTGTTCTCTTTAATGGTTAGTAATATCCAATTATGTATACACACACACACACACACACATACATACACACACACACACACACACACACACACACACACAGATTTACCACCTCTTCATCCATTCATGTGCAGAGGAACACTTAGGTTGTGCCCATATCTTGGCAAACTTTCTGTGATGAGTAGCCTATGTATTTGAGAATTTCTTTCATGCCATGGGAATATCTGCTATGCTTTTTGAGTCCTTGAACATATGAAGCTATTATTTTTCTAATAATTTCAGTAATGCAATAAATGAGTATCTTTTTATAGCAAATTAAGAGTTTGAAGGATTGTTCAATGGTTGATTCCAAGTATAATATCACCTATTTTTATAATTTTTAATTCAAAATTTCTTTCATCTCAATCACATTAAACTTTTATCTAACACTTAGTCTTCTGGATGCAGTCATCGTGGACAGATGTGAAACCTCTAAATACATATGTAGTTTTAACTCTAGTTGAAACTCTTGGCTACCTTGTTTCCAATTGTCATTTTATTTGCATAAGCATATATATAGTTTGAAGATGGTTGACCAGTAGATACTACTTGTGATTACACGTATTTATCATGAAACTTTAAGTTTGTACCTTAAAAAATTAAATACTAACTTAACAATTTTATGTCTATAGTACTATTAATGTGCACATTAAATATTAATGAAGTTCAAATTCTTTCCAAACATTTTTAGAAAAATAAGGGCACACACATGAATTTTTCTTTTTGGGTCCAAGAAGTCTGCACTCTGGTTTTCTGACTTTGTCATCTGTTAGGCTGTAAGCAAGGATCATATCTGACCCATTACCATTGTAATCTCCCTGCAGGTGGGATCACACAGTGTCAAAAATTTTGTAGCTGCTCAGTAGATGGTTATGGAATGATCACCTGGACTAAGAATGACTCCCGCATGTGCTAAGTATACAAATGCGGAGGTAGGTACCTGGAAGGAGAAATTCATCCGCTAAAGACACACAACCTTCATTTGAGATCAGTACAACAGCAGTGCAGCCTTCTTCCTTCCCTCCAAAGTTCAGAATAATGCTATGCAGCCCAAAGTTCCCTGACTTCCCTATAGGAGCTGTCACAGGAATTGAGAAGATGGGGAGGGGAGAAGATATGGCTTGATATTCCCAAAATAATTTGACTCAACTTAAATTTATTTTTTTACACAAATTAAAAACAAATGATAAACACAGGAAAACAAACCAAGATATAGTTTAAAAGTCACATCCCTGTACAATGTTGTCTTCTTTATGTTACCTGTTATTATCTTTAACTGAATTTACATATGCATGTAATAATCTTTTCCTTTTGTTTTCTAGCAGGAAATAAGCTCTAAATGTGAGCATAGTTTATACTCATAATAAAGAAAAATCCATTTTTAAATTTTTCATTAAGATAATGAATAAATCATATTAAATACATTTATAGGTATTAAATGTCTATGATTCATTTTAATATTACTATTAATTGATATTTTTAGCTTTTATCTTAAAGATATCATGAGGATTGTAAAACCCCACAGCCTGGGACAGAGTTGAGTGAGACAGGACACACCATTTCCAGGTAAAATTTTAGCTGCCTTATCTATCTTGGAGCACAGTATGGCTATGATAAACAAGGTCAATTTTGATAGGGTATAATTATTGAAGTGTCCACAAGATGGCAGATCCAGAGTCTCAGATGATTTATTCATTGACACATGGCAAATATGCCCACTAGGACTTGTTTTACAACACTGGCCAAATTGATTGCAACAGTTAAAATTAACATACTTTAACTATAACAAACAAACAAGCAAAAACTCCACAACTTTCTCTGATCTGTCTATATTAGAATACATGTCACAGTGAAGCCTTTAAGACAACAGTCTCATGCCATACTATATTGGTTACTAAAAGAATAATCAAAGCACTAATATGGTTCAGTTTTTCCTAATTATCCGAAAATGAATCACTTTCTTCATATACATAACTCATAAACAGAGTTATAGTGTAACAATCTGCTTCTCACAAAATATATGTGAAAACCATATTTTTTAGAATTGTCTTATCTATACAGTGGAAAATACACTCTTTCCACTCCCATAGTGTTGGGAAAGAAATATCTCCTCCTCTCACAGAAGGCTGCATAGTTCACAAATTGATAGATGATTAAGCCCTATAGAAAAGTTGAAAGGACTGTTGGATGAATACCTAGGGGAATCCTCACCTCAATTTCTAGTTATGTCTTGCTTTTTCTTTGTATATACACAGGTATATTATTTGCATGTATATATCTATTATTCTTTATTTATGTTCTATATATTATGTATTTTGTATATTTAATGTATATATACATATAAAGCACAGAGAAGCTTGCTTTTTGCTGAACAGTTTCAGCCTGATGTAGAGGTCATGACATGTCACCCATAAATACTGCAGAATAATCTCCAAAAACAGGGATGTACTTCTCCCTAAGCAAAATACCATTATTGCTCCTAAAAATAACATTACTTTATTATTATCTAATGTATATTTTATGTTCAGACTTCCCCAGTCATCCTAAGAACATTTTATCAACATGATACATAAAAGATTATCTACCGTACTTTCTCATTTTATTTAAAAACATCTAATTTAAGCTGGCCTTCCCTCTCCCTTTAAGTTTTTCATGACATTAAATTCCAGAATGAGATAACATGATGCACATTCTGTGTTTGTGTGACATTTCTTTGTGATTTGTTATCGTCATTTTGTTTAGTTGCTAAATCATGTCCAACTCTTTTGCAGATCCTAGATTGTACCCACTAGGTTCCACTGTCCATGGGATTTCCCAGGCAAAAATGTTGGAGTATGTTGCCAGTTCTTTCTCCAAGGGATCTTCTGACACGGGGATCAAACCTACCTCTCCTGCACTGCAGACAGATTCTTTACCACTGAGCCGACAGTGAAGGTTTGAGTAAACTACTTTTTGAAAATGTTACGTAGGACATTATATATTTCTTTGTACAACATATAAAGAGATAAATAATGTCAGATTGTTCTATAATCAGTGATACTAAGTTTAATCACTTTGAAAAAATGGTGACCTATATAACATTATAAAACCGCTGTTTTGTAATTAATAAATACTCTTTGTCTTAGAGATTTTATAGAGCATCTGCTTTATATAAACTTTTACTGCTTGTTCTTGATATCATTTTTTGATGCTTTTTTGTAAAGTAAAATGTTAAAAATATTAATTCATGTATTCATTCCACAGATACCGACAATGTTTTCCATGTGCAAAAATTTGTGTTAACGTGTGATGTAAAGAATAATAGGAATAACAAGCTCCTTCATTCAAGAAACACAAACTGTAGTGCACAAAAAACTATTAATGACTAGACATAGAGTTTAAAAGTTAAAAAAATATATTTTAGGAAGAACCAGAAAGCAAATTTACACAGTGCTATGATGGAAAAGAATTATGCATGAGTATAACTTAGAGTGACTAGAGAAATTTTATTACAGAGGTGACTTATAAACAGACCTTGAAGTATAAACGGGGGGCAAGAAGTGTGGGACATGGTGAATTAAGTGCTTGGAGAGAAGGTAAGATAGAGATCAGAACAACCTAAATAATTTTTTAAAGGTCATTCTGCCTACAATGTTAAGAATCAGTTTTACGAGTTCAATATTAAATACAAGAAGACTTGTTAGAAAGGTACTAAATTAATCCAAGTGAGGGAAAAGGTTGGGGCTAGAGAAGGTGGTGAAAAATCACAGGAGATATAACTGATCCAATAACATCAGTTAAACATGACATTATATTCTCTGAAAATGTTTATATTAATGACAGTTTAAAATTATAAATATTTTAATCATTTATTTTTAAGAAATGAGGAGACCCCTATTGAGTTCCAGTGGATTTTTTGATAATAACATTGTTTCTTATTTGTTTCAGCCTGTGTATGTGTATTTGACTGTGTATGTGTGTACGCACTGATTATATGTGCACACATGCACGTGTGTGTGTACATTGTGGCAGAGGGTAAACAAAAATATTGAGGAACTATTGATTCAAGTATAGCCACTACTTCCTCCTGCCCCCACTTATTGAGATACAATTGACATAACACACATGTTTAAGGTGTACAATGTGATGATTAGATACATGTACACAGAGTTGCCCTTTGAACAACTTGGGGGCTCATNTCATGGCACCCACCTTCTCTGCAGTTTGAATTTGAGTGTGTGTATATATATATATATATATATATATACACACACACATATTTCTCTTTCTGAGTGTCTATATATATATGCATATATTTGTATATGCTCTCTCTATATATAGAGAAGTATCAATGTATATATATATTAATACGTATATATGTACATGGGTTTCTCAGGTGGCACTAGTGGTAAGGAACCCGCCTGCCAATGCAGGAGATGTGAGTTTGATCCCTAGGTTGGGAAGATGCTCTGAAGGAGAGTATGGCAATGTACTCCAGTATTCTTGCTTGGTGAATCACAAGGATAGAGGAGCCTGGCAGGCTACTGTCTACAGAGTCACAAAGAGTCAGACATGACTGAAGCGACTTTACATGCATGCAAATATATTCAATTCTCTCTTTCTGTGTGTGTGTGTATATCCTCTATATGTGTGTGTGTGTGTTTGTATACATATACACATCTTTCTTCCTGTGTGTGTGTATTTATAATGTACATAGGTGTATATATACACATATATATTCTCTTCTTTATCCATTTACCTGTTGAACTTTTAGGTTGTTTCCATGTCTTGGCTACTGTTAATAAGGCTGCAATGAATAAGGGGGTACAGATTTCCTTCAGGTGCATACTCAGAAATGGAATTGCCAGATCATATGAACAATGGAAACAGTGAGAGCTTTATCTTTTGGGGCTCCAAAATCACTGCAGATGGTGATTGCAGCTATGAAATTAAAAGACACTTGCTCCTTGGAAGAAAAGTTATGACCAACCTAGACAGCATATTAAAAAGCAGAAACATTACTTTGACAACAAAGGTCTGTCTAATCATAGCTATGGTTTTTCCAGTAGTCATGTATGGATGTGAGAGCTGGACTATAAAGAAAACTGAAAACTGAAGAATTGATGTTTTGAACTGTGGTGTTGGAGAAGACTCTTGTGAGTCCCTTGGACTGCAGGGAGATCCAACCAGTCCATCCTGAAGGAAATCAGTCATGAGTGTTCATTGGAAGGACTGATGTTGAAGCTGAAACTCCAATACTTTGGCCACCTATGCGAAGAACTGACTCATTTGAAAAGACCCTGATGCTGGGAAAGATTGAAGGTGGGAGGAGAAGGGGACGACAGAGGATGAGCTGGTTGGATGGCATCACTGACTCAATGGACATGAGTTTGAGTAAGCTCCGGGAGTTGGTGATAGACAGGGAAGCCTGGTGTGCTGTAGTCCATGGGGTCACAAAGAGTCAGACACAACTGAGTGACTGAACTGAACTGATGGTAGATTCATTTTTAGTTTTTAAAGGAACCTCCATACTGTTCCCACAGTGGCTGTACCAAGTTATAGTCCCTGCAACACTGCACAAGAATTTTCTTTACTCCACAACCTCACCAACGCTTACTGTTTCTGTCTGTTAAGCAATAAACATTCTAATATGTATGAGGTGATATCTCACTGCAGTGTTTCTTTGCATTTCTCTGATGATTTGTGATGTTGAGCGTCTCTTCACATACCTGCTGGCCTTTGTATGTCTTCTTTGGAAAAATGTCTACTCAAGTCCTTTGTTTAATTTTTTAATGAGTGGTTTTTTGTTTGTTTTTTTTTTTTTGCTATTGAGTTGTATGAGTTCCTTATATATTTTGGATGTTAAATCATCAGAACATGGTTTGTAAATATTTTCCCCCATTACATATGTTGCTTTTTAATTTTTCTGACTATTTCTTTTACTATTCAGAAGATTTTTAGTTTATGTAATTTTACTTGTCTTCATTTTCTTTTTTTGTTTGAGCTTTCAATGTCAAGCAAAGCTTGAGATATTCTTACACTGAATTTTATATTTACAAATGTCCTAAAATATGTACATGTATATTATCTGAATTTATTATCTTTCATCCCCCCTTTCACAATAGACACATAAGAAAAAATTATGACATGGTTATGAACAAAATCATCTACAAAACAGAAGTCGAGTATAGATGCAGAAAATAAACTTATGGTTACCAGAGAATCAGTGGGAGAGGGTAAATTGGAAGACTGGGACTGACACTTTTACACTTCAGTTCAGTTCAGTCTCTCAGTCATGTCTGACTCTTTGCGACCCCATGAATCTCAGCACGCCAGGCCTCCCTGTCCATCACCACCTCCCGGAGTTCACTCAGACTCACATCCATCAAGTCCGTGATGCTATCCAGCCATCTCATCCTCTGCCGTCCCCTTCTCCTCCTGCCCCCAATCACCCCCAGCATCAGAGTCTTTTCCAATGAGTCAACTCTTCACATGAGGTGGCCAAAGTACTGGAGTTTCAGCCTCAGCATCATTCCCTCCAAAGAAATCCCAGGGCTGATCTCCTTCAGAATGGACTGGTTGGATCTCCTTGCAGTCCAAGGGACTCTCAAAAGTCTTCTCCAACACCACAGTTCAAAAGCATCAATTCTTCAGTGCTCAACTTTTTTCACAGTCCAACTCTCACATACATACATGACCACTGGAAAAACTATAGCCTTGACTAGACGGACCTTTGTTGGCAAAGTAATGTCTCTGCTTTTCAATATGCTATCTAGGTTGGTCATAACTTTTCTTCCAAGGAGTAAGCATCTTTTAATTTCATAGCTGCAATCACCATCTGCAGTGATTTTGGAGCCCAAAAGAATAAA
>SJYQ01001277.1:163104-177097 GCA_006410935.1 Redunca redunca
GGTGGGCTGCTGTCAATGGGGTTGCACAGAGTCGGACATGACCGAAGCGACTTAGCAGTAGCAGCAGCAGCATATAGCATACTCAAAAGCAGAGACATTACTTTGCCAACTAAGGTCCGTCTAGTCAAGGTTATGGTTTCTCCAGTGGTCATGTATGGATGTGAAAGTTGGACTGTGAAGAAGGCTGAGCGCCAAAGAATTGATGCTTTTGAACTGTGGCATTGGAGAAGACTCTTGAGAGTCCCTTGGACTGCAAGGAGATCCAACCAGTCCATTCTGAAGATCAGCCCTGGGATTTCTTTGGAAGGAATGATGCTGAAGCTGAAACTCCAATACTTTGGCCACCTCATGCGAAGAGTTGACTCATTGCAAAAGACTCTGATGCTGGGATGGATTGGGGGCAGGAGGAGAAGGGGACAACCAAGGATGAGATGCCTGGATGGCATCACTGACTCGATGGACATGACTCTGAGTGAACTCCGGGAGTTGGTGATGGACAGGGAGGCCTGGCATGCTGCAATTCATGGGCTTGCAAAGAGTTGGACATGACTGAGTGACTGAACTGAACTGAACTGAATATTTAATCATTTATCACAGAAAAATGGAAGCAACTGAATGCCCATCTGTAGAAAGATGAATAATAAAATGTAGTATTAGATGTAAGGAATAATCTGGATCTCTCTATATTAAAACTAATCCTAAAATCAATGAAAAATAGGCTTTATGTAAACTTATTAACAAATTATATAAGTAAATGATGCATATCTAAAATAACGTTTTTAATGAAGACAATCCACCATACAATGTAAGCATAATTATGTATGTAAAAATTTTAACAGAAACCTGGAAAGATATACACAAAATTTATGATGCTTTCATCTCTTGGAAGATAAATGGGGTAGAGATGAATGACAAAATCGGCATAACATTTATCTATAATATTTTTTCATTAAAAATTATATATTAAAATGTCAATTTGTCGATGAATATTTAGGTATTGTTCTCTGTAAATTTCTTTCAATTTTCTCAAAAGAAAAAGAAAATAAACACTGTGAATAAAAGATGGAGAAAGAGAAATAAGATAAATACTAAAAGTATCCCTGAGCTGAAAAATGTGTTGAAAGTTTAGATATAAAATTAGATATAAAATGTCATAGGTGGGACTTCCCTGACAGTCCAGTGGTTAAGACTTCGTGTTTCCACTGCAAGGGGCATGTGTTAAATCTCTGGCCAGGGAACTAAGATCCCACATGCCATGTGGTGTGGTCCAAAAAAAAAAAAAAAGTCACAGGAAACAGGTGATATATTTGAATTTCATGAATAAGGAAAAAATGTCTTGCTTCGTTCCTGACTTTAATTTGAATATTTCTATTTGCCACCATACTCTGTTATGAAAGTACCTGGATATTTCTACATTTTATATTTGTAAGTTTTCTCTATAAAAAGGTAAATTGCTCCTTTTTAAAAATTAATTTTTGGTTAATTTGAGGTATGACTGACATACAAAAATGCAGTACATAGTTAGTGTATACACCTTGAATAGTTTGTAGATAAGTATAAACAACCACTATGAACAATGCCATAAACTTAGGCATGACCTCTAAAAGTTTTCTTCCTTCCTCTCTTTTATAATAAGAACAATGAAACATTTTTACCACATGCACTATGCCATACAGTCAAACTTTAGAACTTAGTCATCTTTCATGACTGACTATGTACCCTCTCACCAACATCACCTTGATTCCCCCTCTCCCCAAGGCCTGATACACTTTCCTTCTATGAGTTTGATTATTTTAGTTTCCTGACATAAGTAGGTTCCTGGTATAAGTAGGATGCTGTAATATTTGTTATTCTGTATCTGGCTTATTTCAGTCAGCATAACGTCATCCAAGTTTATATATGTTGTAGCAAATGGTAGGATTTTCGTTTTTTAAGGTTGAGTAAAGAAAAGTTATGACCAACCTAGATAGCACACTCAAAAGCAGAGACATTACTTTGCCAACTAAGGTCCGTCTAGTCAAGGCTACGGTTTTTCCAGTAGTTGTGTGTGGATGTGAGAGTTGGACTGTGAAGAAGGCTGAGCGCCAAAGAATTGATGCTTTTGAACTGTGGTGTTGGAGAAAACTCTTGAGAGTCCAAGGGACTGCAAGGAGATCCAACCATTCCATTCTAAAGGAGATCAGCCCTGGGTGTTCTTTGGAAGGAATGATGCCAAAGCTGAAACTCCAGTACTTTGGCCACCTCATGCAAAGAGTTGACTCATTNGGATTGGGGGCAGGAGGAGAAGGGGATGACAGAGGATGAGATGGCTGGATGGCATTACCGACTCGATGGACATGAGTCTGAGTGAACTTCGGGGGTTGGTGATGGACAGTGAGGCCTGGCGTGCTGCGATTCATGGGGTCGCAAAGAGTTGGACACGACTGAGTGACTAAACTGAACTGAACTGAACAGTCATATAGATATAGACAGATATTGTATAACATATTAGAGTTCACTTAAAAGGTACAGTTAGTCAAATAGTCGTGATGCTGATTCCAGAAGTGACATCTCAGTGGATTTAATGAGAACAGTTGGAATCAGACCTAGTTTATATAAAAGATATATAAATACCCCTATAAATTAAGCTTGAAAATAGAGGAAATATTATTGAATAAACTGTCAAGAAATAATGTTAAAATGATAGCTAGTTTATATAAAGAAAATGAGAAAGTTACATTTTATCTCACCATTTACACCAAATACTTGTGTGTGTGCATATGTATACTAATGACTGAAACTACAAAAGAAAAGATCAACACACTTAAATACATAAACATTAAAATATTTCTTGACCAGTGTGAACATAGAAGGAAAATGACAAGCTGGGAGAAAACATTTCTAGCATAACAAATATAGTATTAAAAATCCTGATACAGAGGGATTTTTTTCTGTCCTTAAGCAAAAATATGCTTTGAAATGTAAAATCTGAAAATGCCACAAATACAGAATTTATAAAAATAAAATATCACTCTAGTTGAAACAAACCAGCATGAAAGTTCAATCTCATTAGTTATTGAAGAAATACAAACTGAAGCTGCAGAAAGGTAACCTGTATTACTCACCACCTGGCAATATTGAAATGGAAGCCATATACCAGTTAGCTAGTTCTGCAGATACACAAAAGTTGAGCTGAAGGAGAAATTTGACTCTTCCTTTTGTATCCCACAAAATCATTCTCTCTAATCCTCTCAGACTTGAGAGAGGATTGAGTAAAAGAGTCTCTGCCTATGTTCTTACCTGTCAGTTTTCCATTTTAGACTAAATACTGAACTGTATGCCCGATCTTCATAACAGACAATCTAGGCCAATGCCATCCAATTGAATTTTTTGCAAGTATGAAAAAGTTCTACTATATCTATATTGTCCAATATGGTAGTCACTAGCCACATGTGGCTATCAAGCATGTAAAATCTGGTTAGTTTGACTGAGGGACTAAATTTTTCATTTTGTTTAATTTCAGTTAACTATAATTTGTAATCAAATGTCACATGTGTCTAGTGGTCACCATATTGGACGATTCAACAATAGTTGAATTCTGTCATGTGCCTTGTACTTATTTACCTCAGTCCATATTGGATGTGTAAGTCCTCACACAGCCCATCCACTGCTTTCATTGTACCTATCCAAAAATATAACTGTCTCTAATTCTATCAAAGGCAAATTCTCCACAAGGATGATGAGGTCTTTCTCTTGTTGGCTCAAGGACCTTCTTTCTCTTTATTCCTCACCTTTCATCTACTTCACACTCCTTACTGGATCATCTTTATGAACCCTGTTTAACGTGCCATTCACCTTTGAGAAAAATATGTCCCTGTAGTGAAAGTTAGTCACTCAGCAGTGTTCAACTGTTTGCAGTGCCATAGAATGTAGCCTGCCAGGCTCCTCTGTCCCTGGAATTCTCCAGGCAAGAAAACTGGAGTGGGTAACCATTCCCTTCTCCAGGAGATCTTCTCAACCCAGGAATTGAACCTGGGTCTCCTGAATTGCAGGCATATTCTTTACTATCTGAGCCATCACCTCTTCTCCTATCCTAAGGACATGTCTATTTTTCTGCTCCTAGGCAAAGCAAAACTGGATGAAAGACTGTGTATAATAGCTCTATCTCCCAGTACCTGATTTTTTATTTTCCTTCCTTCTATCAAAATTACTCTGACCAAAATCAGTGACCCTGCCATATGACTAAACATAGTGTTATGTCTTGTCATTTTAATAGCTTGACGTCTCAGAAGAGCTTGGTACATATCTAGAGAATTTAAATATTCACAGCAGGTCTAGAGAAACACGTGATAATTTCTTTTACTCATTAGCTCAGAGTAAAGGAAGGATGGAGGTAAAGGGATTTTTGAGGACTGAAAACTAGTTTTAAAAAATGGTCATCTTGGATAATGGGAATGTGATTCTTACTAATGATACAAAATGGGAAAAAGAGTGAAAAAGCTGGCTTAAAATTCACCATTCAAAAAACTAAGATCATGGCATCTGGTCCCATCACTTCATGGCAAATAGATGGGAAACAATGGAAATAGTGAGAAACTTTATTTTCTTGGGCTTCAAATCACTGCGGATGGTGACTGCAGCCATGAAATTAAAAGACACTTGCTCCTTGGAAGAAAAGTTATGACCAACCAAGACAGCATATTAAAATGCAGAGACATTACTTTGCTGACAAAGATCCATATAGTCAAAGCTATGGTTTTTCCAGTGCTTGTGTATATGGATGTGAGAGTAGGGCCATAAAGAAAGCTGAGTGCTCAAGAGCTGATGCTTTTGAACTGTGGTGTTGGAGAAGACTCTTGCGAGTCCCTTGGACTGCAAGGAGATCCAACCAGTCCATCCTAAAGGAGATCAGCCCTGATGGAAGGACTGATGCTGAAGCTCCAATAGTTTGGCCACCTGATGGGAAGAGTTGACTCATTAGAAAAGACCCTGATGCTGGGAAAGATTGAAGGCAGGAGGAGAAGGGGACAACAGAGAACAAGATGGATGGATGGCATCACTGACTTGGTTTACATAAGTTTGAGCATGCTCCGGGAGTTGGTAATAGACAGGGAAGCTTGGTATGCTGCAGTCCATGGGATTGCAAAGAGTTGGACATGACTGAGCAACTGAATTAAACTGATTTATTCATGTTTATGACTTCTAGTTTTGAGATGATATTATAGCCTGAATTTCACAAAGTCTCAGAAAAGGCAAGAAAAGATAAAAAAGAATTTTTTTAAGAGAATATTTTGAAAGCATTATAGAGTTACCCTAAGTCAATCAAGATTTGGAGGAGTGTCAAGCTCTTGAAAGAAGAGAACTACAGAAAGATAAGATGACTCTTGTTAAGCATCTTTCCTTAAAAGAATTTGCCAGGTTTTGGTGTGATACCAGAAGCTGCAAGTCAAGCAGATGGCTTTGGTTAGTAGGAAAAGAAACCAGCAAATATTCTGGCAGTCCCTTGTCCTTCAGAGGAGATTTTAAAAATTTCAGTTTGGGACTGCCAAAACAGTAAAGACTTGAAGATCCAAGTTCTCAGAAAGAAGAGAAGAACAAAGAAGTAAGCCTGATACTCTGGTAGTTTTTTACCTTGACATATTTCTTAAATTTTCCAGCTAAGAAGGGCAAAGACTAATAAGGCAAGTGGAAAAGCACTGAAAAAACAGAGTACTAGAGTTTTCAGTGGTCTCCCAATGCTAAGAAAACAAAGACTGGAGTTAAGGACATATAAGAAAGTGGGTTAAAGTAAATTTAACAGGCTATCATTTAGGATCCCTGTATATTTTTAGCCTAAAACTAAGGGCAAAGTATCTATACACAGAAATTCAAAAATTCTGCAGTTGAGCTAAGTGAAAATTAGAAAATCAGAGTAGACTTGCTAGCAGTCTCCCAGTTCTGTGACTCTCAAAACTGGAATTCAGAACTTGAAAGGAAGTGAGACTTTCTTTGTAAACTTCACATGATTAGATATTCTGAAGTTCTTTCTCCTAGGAGCAGAGTAAGCAGGGCTTTATAAAAATGGCAGACCAACAGTTTCTTTTAGTCCTTAATGCAAGTTAGGTGATTCCTCTGCTGTGATATACCAGAATAGTGAGTGTCAATAAGCCCTCATGCTTTTTTACATAAAATATTTAGGGTTTAGTAAAAAAAAAACATTAAGAAATGTCCCCCCTGCAAAAAAAACCCAAAAATAAAACAGAAAATAGGCACAAGATGGCCTAATTATTGGAGTCATCAAAATGAATATGAAAATACTATTATTAATATGTACAACACAATTTTCACAATTTCATCAGAGAGTTAAAATCTCTTATTAAAAACCTAGAAACCCTGGAAAGTGTAGACCTGACTTATACAATATAGAAATTAAAAATTTAATGCATGGGATTATCTTTATAAAAAGGCAACATGAGGAGTTTAGGACACTCTCCCCCACAGAAAAGAAGTAAAAAATAAAACAAAATTATTTAAAGCAACATTTTCAGGAAACAGAGAAGTAGATAGCAATTTCAAAAATGTTTGCTCATAGAAAACTAGAAAAACAGCTATAAAATACTTAAGTACAGATCTAAAAGGAGAAACATATACACCAAAACTAGTTAGAGGGTTGTTCCTCTACCAAAATCAGGTTGATTATATTCTTTGCAGCCAAAGATGGAGAAGCTCTATAGGGTCAACAAAAACAAGACCAGGAGCTGACTGTGGCTCAGATCATGAACTCCTTACTACCAAATTCAGACTCAAATTGAAGAAAGTAGGGAAAACCGCTAGACCATTCAGGTATGACCTCAATCAAATCCCTTATGATTATACAGTGGAAGTGAGAAATAGATTTAAGGGCCTAGATCTGATAGACAGAGTGCCTGATGAACTATGGACTGAGGTTCATGACATTGTACAGGAGACAGGGATCAAGACCATTCCCATGGAAAAGAAATGCAAAAAAGCAAAAAGGCTGTCTGGGGAGGCCTTACAAATAGCTGTGAAAAGAAGAGAGGTGAAAAGCAAAGGAGAAAAATAAAGATATAAGTATCTGAATGCAGAGTTCCAGAGANGAGATCAAATTGCCAACATCCGCAGGATCATGGAAAAAGCAAGAGAGTTCCAGAAAAACATCTATTTCTGCTTTATTGACTATGCCAAAGCCTTTGACTGTGTGGATCACAATAAACTGTGGAAAATTCTGAAAGAGATGGGAATACCAGACCACCTGACCTGCCTCTTGAGAAATCTGTATGCAGGTCAGGAAGCAACAGTTAGAACTAGACATGGAACGACAGACTGGTTCCAAACAGGAAAAGGAGTACGTCAAGACTGTATATTGTCACCCTGCTTATTTAACTTCTATGCAGAGTACATCATGAGAAACGCTGGACTGGAGGAAACACAATCTGGAATCAAGATTGTCAGGAGAAATATCAATAACCTCACATATCCGGATGACACCACCTTTAGGGCAGAAGTGAAGAGGAGCTAAAAAGCCTCTTGATGAAAGTGAAAGAGGAGAGTGAGAAAGTTGGCTTAAAGCTCAACATTCAGAAAATGAAGATCATGGTATCTGGTCCCATCACTTCATGGGAAATAGATGGGGAAACAGTGGAAACAGTGTCAGACTTTATTTTGGAGCCATGAAATTAAAAGACGCTTACTCCTTGGAAGAAAAGTTATGACCAACCTAGATAGCATATTCAAAAGCAGAGACATTACTTTGCCGACTAGGGTCCATCTAGTCAAGGGTATGATTTTTCCTGTGGTCAGGTATGGATGTGAGAGTTGGACTGTGAAGAAGTCTGAGCGCCGAAGAATTGATGCTTTAGAACTGTGGTGTTGGAGAAGACTCCTGAGAGTCCCTTGGACTGCAAGGAGATCCAACCAGTCCATTCTGAAGGAGATCAGCCCTGGGATTTCTTTGGAAAGAATGATGCTAAAGCTGAAACTCCAGTACTTTGGCCACCTCATGCGAAGAGCTGACTCATTGGAAAGGACTCTGATGCTGGGAGAGATTGGGGGCAGGAGGAGAAGGGGACGACAGAGGATGAGATTGCTGGATGGCATCACTGACTCGATGGACATGAGTTTGAGTGAACTCCAGGAGTTGGTGATGGACAGGGATGCCTGGTGTGCTGAGATTCATGGGGTCGCAAGGAGTCGGACACGACTGAGCGACTGAACTGAACTTTCCTCTACGTAATGGATGAAATAAGTAGACAAAAGAGATAAGACATAGAAGATTTGAACAGCATCATTAACCAACTTGACCAAGCTTACATATAGAGAGAACACCATCCAACAGAATACAAAATACATTATTTCCAAGTGCACCTGAAACGTTTACTAGCATAGACAACATACTTGAAACAAAATGTCTTAATTTTTAAAAACTGAAATAACATAAAACATGTTTTCTAATCCCGAAAGGATTGTTAGAATTCAGAATAGAAGGAAATCTGGAAAGTCTCTAAATGTATAAAAGTTAAATACTACACTGCTAAATAACACAAGGTTCACACTTGAAATTGCAAAAGAAAAAAAAAAGAGAGAGAGAGAAAGTGTATTGACTTCAATAAAAATGAAAACACAATCAAAATGTGTGAGAGGCAGCTAAAAGAATGCTTGAAGGAAAAGATACAGCATTAAATGCTTGTATTACAAAAAGGAAACTTTCAATTCAATGCTCTATTTCAGCCTTAATGAACTAGAAAAGTAAAAGCAAATTAAACCCAAAAGCATGTAGAAAATAGCAAAAAGTAACTATGAGAGTTGGTATCAATGATGTAGAACAAAAGAAAGCCCTGTTTTCTTTTTTGTTTGTTTGTTTGTTTTGTTTTTCTGTAAAGAACCAGACAGTATTTTTTTTGTTTGTTTTGAGATTCATAGATCATATAGTCTCTGTAACAGTTATTCAACTCTGCTGCTGTAATGCAAAAGCAGCCATAGGTGATAACAAACAATTCAGGTTGGTATTCCAATACAACTTTATTTACAAAACAGGGAGCAAGACAGATTTGTCCTGTGACTTGAAACTTGCTGACACCTCATACAGAATATAGAAAAATAATAGAAAAAACCCAGTAAAGTCAAGAGTTGGCTCCTTCCAAAGAATAAATGTATTGATAAAACTTTGGCTAGATTAAGAAAAAAGGGAGAATATACCATCAGGATTGAAAGAGATGTTATCTCTACAGATTTAAGGAAAAAAAATCTGTGAATATGTCAATAAGTTTGACAATGGGTAAAATGGGTCAGTTCCCTGAAAAATACAAACTACCAAAACTAACTCAAGAAGTAACAGAACACCTCAACAAATCTAAGTCAAATAAAGAAGCCGAATTAGTAATTTAAAATGTCCAAAAAGAAAATTCACATCCAAGTGTATTCAATAGCAAATACTATGAAATATTTAAAGAAGAAAAAAATACTGATCTTTAAAAAACATTGACAAATTTAAGGAAAATGGAACATTCTGAAACTCATTTTATGAGGCCAGTATTATGTTGATATTAAAGCCAAAGTCATCACATAAAAAATCAAAAGCCCTATAGACCCACATTCCGTATAAATATAGATTTAGTTCCTTAATAAAATAGCCACAAATTAAATTTAGCAATATGTTCAAAGAATATTGCACTATAACCAAGTGAGATTTATCATTGAAATGGAAGGTTATTTTAGCATCTGGAAATCAGTTAATGTTATCTACCATATTAATAAAGGAGTGAAATTATATGATCATCTCAGTAAATGTGGAAACATCCTCTGACAGAACTCAAATTCATAATAAAATCCTTCATTGAAACAGCAAGAGAAGGACTGGTCCTCAATCTGATATGGGCATCTATTAAAAACCTATAGATAATATTACCCTTAATGGGGAAAAACCAGAAATTTCAACCTAAGTTTTTAAAAAAGCAAAAATGTCAGCTGTCAATACTTCTTTCTGAAAATCTTTACCTTTTCGATTTGGTAGCTCTGCTCATAGACATGGATGATTTCTTGCATTCTGGTAATCAATTCTGTGCATAGTCAAAGTGAAAATGACAAACTTACTGAGCACTTTATCACATACTAGCCACTATACTAACATCTATATATACATTCTATTGGTTGGCTCTTAGACAAATTCTTAGAGATATATATGCTCTTTTTTAACATTTGGGAAGACTGATGCTCTCAAAAATTAATCTTATAGAACTTATGAGAGATAAAGTTAAGATTCTCCTCCAATATTATCTGATGTCATTTCTATCATTTAGCAAATAATTTTAGGATTTTAAAATTCTAGAGCATTTTAGCTGTTTTTATTTTATCACTGTTCTTTGTTAATTCAGTTCAGTTGCTCAGTCATGTCTGACTCTTTGCGACCCCATGAATTGCAGCACGCCAGGCCTCCCTGTCCATCACCAACTCCCGGAGTTCACTCAAACTCATGTCCATCAAGTCCGTGATGCCATCCAGCCATCTCATCCTCTGTCATCTCCTTCTCCTCCTGCCCCCAATCCCTCCCAGCATCTTTGTTAATTAGGGGTTTTTAAAAACCATCTTTCTTTTTAAAGCAAATAACTTTCAAAAATATTTAAAAAAATGACCAGAGATCCTTTGAAATTCCTTTGGCAATTCCATGTTAATTGATATAATATATATATATATATTCCAGTTTGTCGTGTGAAACATATATATTGTAGCATCTTACTATAAATCTAAAAGAGTAGCTGTTTAGTAGTCACTGTTGCTAAATTTATATTATGTATTTATACATTCCATATTTTGAGGTATTATTCATGGATCCTTTGTTTCATTTGTGCGTGAATTTTATCCTTCTGTAGGGAATATCCTATAGCTCTAATGAAGTTAACATGGTTCTCAATAGATATACACTTACTTCTATATCCCTAAGGGTACAAATAAAAATATTCAGGTTTATTGCTTTTCAGATTATAGAGATATTTAACATTTTATGTATTGGACTTTATGATACCATAAATACCACAGGACATTTCTCCCTATGTCACTCAGTAGGAAAAAGTTCATTTTATTCCTTCCCCATGTGTTAAATTACTGATTTTATTAATAAAGGAACACTTCTCCAAACCAACTTTACTTCAGAATAACATTTTTAGAAAGAGAAACATGATACTCAACCTATAACCTTATTTTTAGAATATCAACCTATTATCCAGAACTTAAGCAATAATTCTCACAGTTGCTATGACCTATTCACGTCTGCAAATTTATCTAAAAGCTGTATAGGATCCCTTTTCACACTTCATTGCTTAACACACATGGAAGTTGTGTTCATGTGTGTGTGTGTGTATAGTGAAACGAGAGATTCAGTTCAGTTCAGTGCATTCACTCGCGTGCGACTATTTGTGACCCCAAGGACGGCAGCACGTCAAACTTCCCTGTCCATCACCAACTCCCAGAGCCTACTCAAACTCATGTTCATTGAGTTGATGATGCCATCCAACCATCTCATCCTCTGTCATCCCATTCTTCTCCCGCCTTCAGACTTTCCCAGCATCAGGGCCTTTTCAAATGAGTCAGTTCTTCGCATCAGGTGGCCAACATATTGGAGTATCAGCTTCAGCATCAGTCCTTCCAATGAATATTTAGGACTGATTTCTTTAGGGTGGACTGGTTAGATATTTTTGCAGTCAAAATGACCCTCAAGAGTCTTCTCCAACACCACAGTTCAAAAACATCAATTCTTTGGCACTCAGCTTGCTTTGTAGTCCATTCTTACATCCATACATGACTACTGGAAAACCAAAGCTTTGACTAGATGGACTTTTGCTGGCAAATAATATCTCTGCTTTTTAACATACTGTCTAAGTTGGTCATAACTTTTCTTCCAAGGAGTAAGCGTCTCTTAATTTCATGGCTGCACACACCATCTGCAGTGAGTTTGGAGCTCAACAAAAGAAAGTTTGTCACTGTTCCATTGTTTCCCCATCTATTTGCCATGAAGTGATGGGACCAGATGCCATGATCATAGTTTTCTGAATGTTGAGTTTTAAGCCAACTTTCTCACTCTCCTCTTTCACTTTCATCAAGAGGCTCTTTAGTTCTTCTTCACTTTTTGCCATAAGTGTGGTGTCATCTGCATACCTGAGGTTATTGATATTTCTCCCAGCAACCTTGATTCCAGCTTGTGCTTCCTCCAGCCCACCATTTCTCATGATGTACTCTGCATATAAGTTAAATAAGCAAGGTGACAATATACAGCCTTGACATATTCCTTTCCCAATTTGGAACCAGTCTGTTGTTCCATGCCCAGCTCTAACTGTTGCTTCTTGACCTGAATACAGATTTCTCAGGAGTCAGGTAAGGCGGTCTGGTATTCCGATCTCTTGAAAAATTTTCCACAGTTTGTTATGATCTGCACAGTCAAAGTCTTTGGCATAGTCAATAAAGCAGAAGTAGGTGTTTTTCTGGAACTCTCCCCCTTTTTTGATGATCCAATGGATATTGGCAATTTGATCTCTGGTTCCTCTGCCTTTTCTAAATCCAGCTTGAACATCTGGATGTCCATAGTTCATGTACTGTTGAAGCCTGGCTTGGAGAATTTTGAGCATTACTTTTTAGTGTGTGAGATGAGTACAATTGTGTGGTAGTTTGAACATTCTTTGGCATTGCCTTTCTTTGGAATTGGANAGTACAATTGTGTGGTAGTTTGAGCATTCTTTGGCATTGCCTTTCTTTGGAATTGGAATGAAAGGTAACCTTTTCTAATGCTGTGGCCACTGCTGAGTTTTCCAAATTTGCTGGCATATTCAGTGCGGCACTTTCACAGCATCATCTTTTAGGATTTGAAATAGCTCAACTGGAATTCCATCACCTCCACTAGCTTTGTTTGTTTTGATGCTTTCAAAGGCCCACTTGGTTTCACATTCCAGGATGTCTGGCCCTAGGCAAGTAATCACACCATCGTGATGATTTGGGTCGTGAAGATCTTTTTTGTACAGTTCTGTGTGTTCTTGCCACCTCTTCTTAATATCTTCAGCTTCTGTTAGGTCCATACTATTTCTGTCCTTTATTGTGCCCATCTTTGCATGAAATGTTCCTTTGGTATCTCTAATTTTCTTGAAGAGATCTTTAGTCCTTCCCATTCTATTGTTTTCCTCTATTTCTTTGCATTGATCACTCAGGAAGACTTTTTTTTAAAATGTCTCTTTGCTATTCTTTGGAATTCTGCATTCAAGTGGGTATATCTTTCATTTTCTCCTTTGCCTTTCACTTCTCTTCTTTTCACAGCTATTTGTAAGGCACTCAGACAACTGTTTTGCCTTTTTGCATGTCTTTTTCTTGGGGATGAACTTGATCATTGCCTCCTGTACAAAGTCACGAACCCCTGTCCATAGTTCTTCAGGCACTCTGTCTATCAGATATCATCCCTTGAATCTATTTGTCACTTCCACTGTATAATCTAAAGGATTTGATTTAGGTCACACGAGAATGGTCTAGTGGTTTTCCCTACCTTCTGCAATTTAAGTTGGAATTTGGCAATGAGTTCATGATCTGAGGAACAAGAGATACACAGGGCAAAAATCTCCTGTTTATTTATGGAGATACAATTTCTTTAATCATTTAAAGAATGGATTCCCTATGATCGATCACGATTCATTGAAAAGACTATTCTCCCCCTGCCCCATTTGCCACCCAACAGTGATCTCTTGATCTGCTTTGTAACCTCTGGTTGTATTTTATATGGATCTTTTTCAGAACTCTCTATTACCTTCCATTAGTTTGGCTGCTATCCATCTTGCATTCATAAAATAATGCTTTCATTGCTATAGTGTGAGTCCTGCCAATAGGTACTTTTCTAAGAGTTGCTTGGGTATTTTTGGCACTTTATACTTACAAATAAAATTCAAACTGATTTGTCAAGTTTCTCAAAAGAAGCCTGTGAATTTCTACTGAGATTGCTTTATATTTATATATATCTGGATATAAATATACAAATATAAATTTGAAG
>SJYQ01001277.1:216873-230291 GCA_006410935.1 Redunca redunca
TATATATATATATATTGCCTATATATATATATATATATAGCCTATATATATATATATATACACACACACACACCTTCCAACTTAAAAAAATTGTTCTTATGGTAGTATCTATAATTTGTGTTATGTCATTATTTTTCTATCACAAGAACATCAAGTTTCAACAGTAATCATACTGTTTTCTAAGAATAAACGTTTTAATTTGCAATACATGTTCATTCCCCAATCTTCCTTTTGTGCTTCAGGTACATTTCTTTTATTTACTTTATATTTCTCATTATTTTTTTTTTAATGCTTATCACCATAAACATAACACAGGATAGCAATATAAACTTCTGATTTCTGGTTCCACATATAGGAGTTTGAAAGTCTTCACCCTGTCCCCAAAACAAATAAAAAGCTACAAAGACTGAAAATTTTAACCCTTATTGGATCCATAAATGAGGGGAAGACACAAAGTAAATCACTGCTCCTATGACTAAGAAATCAGACAGGCAAATACAGGGAGTCATGATTTGCTGAAGCAGAGACACATCAACAAGAACCTCCATAGGAAATATTTCTGGGGTAGGAAAATCTGAATGGCAACTGAGCTGAAGCTTCAGTGTGGACAAGTCTGAGAAAATACATCAGACCATCCTGCTCTTCTTAACAAGGGCAGTCCTCAGAGAAAACTCATTATAGCCAGATCCTGATCTGCTGAGATATTATCAGAGCCTAACTGACCTGGAGGAAAGGAAATACCCAACCTCAGTTTACTTTAGTAGAGTAAGAGGGGGGAAAAAAACAGAGAAACACTTGTAATGTTTGCAGTGTAGAGACATAAGTTCACTAAAACACTGAGACTTAGTCATGGGACTATAAAGTGCTTCCCTTCCGTTTATTCCACACCACCACATTCCTACAGCCCTATTTACAGTAGTTCTCTTTACTTAGTACATTATTTCCAAAAATCAAGAAAATATTACAGGACATACTAGAAGTCAAAGGACACAACTTGAAGAATGGAGTAAGGATCACAACCAAACATGGCTGGGATGTTGAAAGTACACCACGAATTCAGAGCAACTCAGATTAAAATGCTAAAGTTTCTCATAGATAAAGTAAAGAGCATGCAAGAACAGATGGGCAATATAAGCAGAGAGATGGAAATCCTAAGAAAGAAATTTTAAAATCCTAGAGATTAACAACATCATAAAAGAAATGAAGAATGCCTTGATGGTCTTATTAATAGAAAATGGCACTAGAACTTTCAAAACTGAAAAGCAAAGAAGACCAAAACAAATGAAACAGAATATCCAAAGATTGTGGAAAACCTACAGAATGTATAAATGTGAAAAATGGGAATACCGGAAGGAAAATAAAGAAAAGATTAGAAAAAAATATTTGAAATAATAATGACTATTTCTCTAAAATATTAGACAGCTAATCACAGATCCTGGAATTCTAGCATTCCAATATGAAAAGGCCACATACTGTATGATTCCAAGTATATGACATTTTAGAAAAGGCAAAACTATGGAGATAATAAAGGTAGTAGTTGTCAGGGGCTAGCAGGGGGAGGGAGGCATGATGAGCAGAGCAGAGGAGTTTGAGGGCAGTGAAACTAACCTGTGGGATATTACTGCTTCAGTTGCAGATCATGGAAAAAGCAAGAGAGTTCCAGAAAAACATCCATTTCTGCTTTATTGACTATGCCAAAGCCTTTGACTGTGTGGATCACAATAAACTGTGGAAAATTCTGAAAGAGATGGGAATACCAGACCACCTGACCTGCCTCTTGAGAAATCTGTATGCAGGTCAAGAAGCAACAGTTAGAACTGGACATGGAACAACAGACTGGTTCCAAATAGGAAAAGGAGTACATCAAGGCTGTCCTGCTTATTTAACTTCTATACAGAGTACATCATGAGAAACGCTGGACTGGAAGAAACACAAGCTGGAATCAAGATTGCCAGAAGAAATATCAATAACCTCAGATATGCAGATGACACCACCCTTATGGCAGAAAGTGAAGAGGAACTAAAAAGCCTCTTGATGAAAGTGAAAGAGGAAAGTGAAAAAGTTGGCTTAAAGCTCAACATTCAGAAAATGAAGATCATGGCATCTGGTCCCATCACTTCATGGGAAATAGATGGGGAAACAGTGGAAACAGTGTCAAACTTTATTTTGGGGGGCTCCAAAATCACTGCAGATGGTGACTGCAGCCATGAAATTAAAAGACGCTTACTCCTTGGAAGAAAAGTTGTGACCAACCTAGATAGTATATTCAAAAGTAGAGACATTACTTTGCCGACTAAGATCCGTCTAGTCAAGGCTATGGTTTTTCCTGTGGTCATGTATGGATGTGAGAGTTGGACTGTGAAGAAGGCTGAGCACTGAAGAATTGACGCTTTTGAACTGTGGTGCTGGAGAAGAGTCTTGAGAGTCCCTTGGACTGCAAGGAGATCCAACCAGTCCATTCCGAAGATCAGCCCTGGGATTTCTTTGGAAGGAATGATGGTAAAGCTGAAACTCCAGTACTTTGGCCACCTCATGCATGCGAAGAGTTGACTCATTGGAAAAGACTCTGATGTTGGGAGGGACTGGGGGCAGGAGGAGAAGGGGACGACCGAGGATGAGATGGCTGGATGGCATCACGGACTCGGTGAACGTGAGTCTGAGCGAACTCCAGGAGATGGTGATGGACAGGGAGGCTGGCGTGCTGCGATTCATGGGGTCGCAAAGAGTTGGACACGACTGAGCAACTGAACTGAACTGAACTGAACTGAACTGAATGTCATTATACATTGGTCAAAACTCATAGAATGTATGATACCGTGATGAACCGTAATGCAAATTATGGACTTTAGGTGATTGTGATGTGTCAGTGTGTGCTTATGAATTGTAAAAAATATCCACCTTGTTGGGGCATTTTGATAATGAGGAAGGCTATGGCTGTTTGGGGGAAGGGACTATATGGGAAATCTTCCTCTCAATTTTACCATAAGCTTAAAACTTATTTTAAAATTAAAGCCTTAATTGAAAAATAAAATACTACCAAAAACCTAGTCTTTTAAGGTTGATCTTAGCCAAAATGTTCAGAAGTGATAAGACTAGTATTTTAAAACAACAGAACCCTACTTTATATCTCCTGACACTGTAGTCATGGCACCCTAAAGCAATGATTTCAACTGTCATTTTTTTCTGTATGCTTCTATATTTTAGAGCAATACATTGTCTATTTTTTGTATTGCTGGATAAGTTGTATGTGTGTGCACACTGTATGTTGCAGTGGTATAGCAGTAAAGAGCATGGCACCTGGAGTTAGGCTGTTTTAATATGCAACCCAGTTCCATCACTTATAAGATATTTAATTCTGAACAAGTTATTTAACCAATATATCTGCAGTTTTCTTATCTATAAAAAGAAATGATGGTATTATCTAGTTAACAGAGTTGACGTGAGGATTGATTCTTATTTTCAGCGGTATGTGTCACTTATGTATTCTCTCCCTCCCCTCTACAGTTTTAAAACTCTATTCTTCACTTTACTCTCTTCTGTAATGAGATACCGAAATGTTGAGACTATCCACGGCTGCGTAGGAGTTTTTTACTTCATTCTTGTCTCAGTCTCCCAATAAACCATTTAGCTTCTGCATCTTCTGCCTGCTTTTTGTTTTTAAACTGTGTTGAATAAATTTTCCTGCTGTTGTCTTCTTGCTTGTTTGGGGGTTGATAATTCTCTTCTACAATTTCAGCAATATTTTAGGGAAGAAAGGAAGTAAACCTATGTTTTCTGTCTTCCACATTACTAAGGCATATACTTATGCATTAAATGGGAAAAGTTCTGTGATTTAGATAAATCTATAGAATCATTACACATGCTGGAATACCCATAATGCTAACATTGTTCTCAGGTTTAACAACATCAAACTGTTTTTCACAATCTCTTGTCCTAGAACAGTTATGATATATATTTATTCACTTGACTGAATTATATACATGCAGTATTTGCAGTAGAGGTGGAATCTGTTTAGAGGTGGTAATTTTTCACCACCACCGCTGTAGACAGTTTTTGTTAGAGTAAGGAACTGGAGAGAGTTCTCCAGGCCAGAATACTGAAGTGGGTAGCCGTTCCTTTCTTCAGGGGATCTTCTCAACCCAGGAATTGAACCCAGGTCTCCTGCACTGAAGGTGGATTATTTATCAGCTGAGCCACCAAGGAAGCCGGGTGTAATGCAGTGAGATGGAAATTGAAGGAGAGAGATTAGATCAAGTATCTCAAAGTTTCATAAAACTAATGGCTCTATTACCTATTAAATAGCATCTCCAGGACCAAGGTAGAAGTAGAAGTCAGTGGCTAGGTTGATTAAAATTAGAAGCAAGTGGGCTTTCCTGGCAGCTCAGTGGTAAAGAATCTGCCTACCAATGCAGGAGACACGGATTCCATCCCTGATCCAGGAAGGTCCCACGTGCCACAGAGCAACTAAGCCTGTTCACCACAACGACTGAGCCTGTTCTCTCCAGCTCAGGAGCCACAACTAGTGAGCTTTCACGCTGCAACTACCGAAGCCTGAGTGCCCTAGAGCCCATGCTCTGCAGCAAAAGAAGCCACAGCAGTGAGAAGCCCGTGCACCACAGCAAAAGAGTAGCCTCCAACTGCTACACCTAGGGAAAGCTCATGCAGCAACAGAGACCAGCACAGCCAAAAATAAACAAATAAAAACTGTTTTCAAAGTTAGGAACAAGCAAATAATTGATTGAAAAAGTAAGGCATGATGATGTAGGGAAGGTGAAATTAAAGTCAAAAATTGAAGGTATAGAAAGCTTGCAAGCTACGTTTGGTTTCAGTGTGATGGAGATATGAGGGTGTGCTTTATCTGAAATTATAAGAGGGAGAAATGAAGATATATTTTTAACATTTTTCTAGAGTCATCAATACAGTAGCATGTACCATTCTGTCTCTGTGTTAGGTGAGAATTAAGTTAACTGAGTATCCATATAGAGTGACTAGTATTTGAATGTATATGAATAAGAACATATGAGGCAGGTAGGTTTGAGAAGGAGAGGAACACAGAGAAGTAAATACTTGTTTGGCTTTTCATTTCCCATGACATTAATCCTAAAAAAAAAAAAAAAAAAAAAAAACCCAAAAAAAACNAAAAAAAAAAAAAAAAAAAGCCCCAAACAAAGCCACTTACAGCATTATAATGTCTGAGTGTACAGAGTGGAAATAATTTTTAACAGTTATGCCTGGCGTAGCTAGTTACTTGTGAGTATGGACTGAGGTCTACCGGTACAAGAATATATACTAGGATATGAACGTTTATCTTAGCATCTTATTTCTTTATCTATGTACTGTTATAAAACAGCAACTCTTACTGTTACCGCTGCTACTTTTTACTCCAAATTATCAATGCCTATATATTTTTGCTATGCTATACTTCAGACATATATTGCCTTTAATCTTGCCAATTACCTATACAGACTTTATTCTTGCCACCTCTATATAAGCCTGCAATATGCTAGCCAATTCTTTAAATGTTTTACCTATACTAGCTCATCCAGTTTTATGAAGCAGAAATTATAATTATCCCTATTTTACAAGAAAAAATGAGGCTCAGAAATTTCTTTGGATTTGTTTAATGACATACAGACTAAAAAATAGATTATTTAATATCACTATATTAAATATGATACCTAATATGATTTGTCCAAAACCACAACTAGTAAAATATCTCCCTAGCAGACTGTCCTGATATAAATAGAGCCTGATCAAGATCCAAACACCACGAGATGTGGATTAAACAGAACTTTGTTTTCCTCTTGGCTCTGACACTTCCACTATGAAAATACTGTCAAGTAATTTAGTTTTCTCAAAATTTATTTCCATTTCTGGAAAAATATGAAAAATAAGCGAACTGCTATCATTAAAACACTATGGGCCCTATCACAAGATGTTTTCAATAAATTCTACCTCTTTCTTTCCCCTCTTTCTCTGTTTCCTTATTACAGGAACCAAGAAAATAGGAAATAAAATGATGCCATTGTTCAGAATGGATGTAGTTTTGCTACAACAGCCTGTTTTGGGGAAAAAAATACATGAATAAAAAGCTTTTCCTTGAGGTAGATATTACCAAGTTTATTTTCTTAACTTGTTGAAAAAATGCACGTCAATTTAGATGCAAAGTGGAATATAACCTTTAGAGAGTACTATTTATACAAATAATACCAGCCCTTCTAGAAGAACAAATAATATGACATTGATATGCATGATTACCATTAACCTTAATCAGAAATGGTAAGCTCAGAATTCTGCATCTTCAGAAAACTGTTCTCTGATTAGCTCTGCTCAGCAGTAGGGCTAATCTCCTAGGTTGCACATTAATCGCCCCAAACCCCCTGAAAGGCAAAGTTGGGGAATGTTTTTTTGTGTGTGGAAAATGGATGATTATGAATGGACTAGCCACAGCACCTCCATTAAACAAATATGGCACATTGATCAGGTGGCTGTCAAGCAGTTTTGATAGATTATTTTTTCTTCATTTTCCTTCGAGAAAGATGCATTGGTTCAGCTCACTGCAGAGCACCCAACCATGCAAGTAGATCATTCCTCCCTCATTAAAACAAACAGCCTTGCATATTGTGGTCCATAGATCAACAACCATGGATTTTACCAATAATTCATCCTGGAACAGTCTACGGTTGACTGGCTCCTTTCTGAAAGATATACAATCCCACCTAAAGAGATATACGTTACGTTAATTTCAGTTCTAGAAAACTGGTGTGAATAATGTATCTACTTTGGACTGGAAATATAATAAAAATAATAGCATAGGAAACTTCCAAAATATTTAAGTACAGTTTTATTGGAGTAGAATACCTTAGAAAGTGCAAGTGCAAAGACACAGAATGACATGGAAAACAATAAACAGGCAAACTGGTCTTGAAGCTGGGTTTCCCAGGTGGCGCGGTGGCAAAGAATCCACCTACCAATGCAGGAGATGCAAAAGATGTCGTTTGGATCCCCGGGTTGGGAAATTCCCTTGGAGAAAGAAATGGCATCCCACCCACGCCAATATTTTTGCCAGGAAGGTCTCATGGACAGATGAGCCTGGTGGGCTAGAGTCTGTGGGGCTGCGAGGAGTCGGGCACGACTGAGCAAGCAAGCACTCACAGACTTGAAGTTAGAAGATTTGGATTCTAACAGTCTTAGAAGTTACAAGATTTGTTAGCAATCTACTAATGAACAAGAAAAATCCCTTTCCTAGGACACTCCTCTTTTGTAAAAATCACAAGGTTAAACTAGATTATTTTCACTCCTCAGTTGTCTTTTTACATTTGTGCTATCCACCTCATATTGAAAATATTTTCCCTTCAAGAGAATGTATATTTATATATTAGAGTATTAAATGAGTTCTTATGAGGTTTTATAGCTTCTTAGAAATGATTAAAATTTTGCCTTAATCCTCATTTTCCCTTAAGAGACTAATCTCTTGGCCCTTTCTTATTCTGAAGGTGATTTTTCTAGGAATAGAGTCCCTGAAACTAAAGAAATAGAGTATAAGTGGGGAAAGAGATAGGGGAAAAATAAGGAAAAAAAGAAAGAAACTGAGGCTAAAGTCTTCCTAAATATCTTCCTTTTCTGTCAACTTAATTAATTAATTAACTTAAGATTGCAACAGGAAGAATAAAGTACCTAGGAATAAACTGCATCAAAAAGGTGAAAGATTTATATTCTGAAAATGATGGATCAAGAATTTGAAAATGATGCAAAGTTGCTCCATTTTTCTTGGATTAGAAGAAGTAATATTTTGAAAATATCCATACTAACTACAGAAATTTGTAGATTTAATGCAATCTGTATCAAAATACCTGTGACATTTTTTACATAATTATAACAAATAATCCAAAAAATTATATGGACCCACAAAAGACCCTGAATTGCCAAAGTAATCTTGAGAAAAAAAATGAAGCTGAAGATATCATGCTTCCTGACTTCAGCCTATATTACAAACCTACGGTCATCAAAATAGACATAAATACTGTCATAAAAACAGACACATAGGTCAATGGAACAGAATAGAGAGTTCAGAAAGAAAGCAATACACCTTTGGTCAAGTAATCTATGAGAAGGGAGGCAAGAATATACAATGGAGAAAAGACAGTCTCTTCAATAAGCAGTGCTAGGAAGACTGGATGGCTACTGGTAAAAGAGTGATTAGAATATGTCCTCATACCATACATAAAAATAACCTTAAAACGAANAGCAGCCAGCAGTGGACCGGGGCCAAGCATCACGTGGCTTAAAAAAAAAAAAAAACCAACCCAAACTGAATGCGAGCTAGTTAAACTTAAAAAAAAAAAAAAAAATTTGCAGAGCAAGGAAACCACTGACAAAATGAAAAGACAACTTACTGAATAGAAGAAAATATTTGAAAATGATATGGTAAATAAAGGGTTAAAGTATACCCTATATTAACAGCTTGTGGAAAAACAGACTACCTGAGTAAAAAATGAGAATAGATATTCTTCAAAGAAGACATACAGATGGCCAACAGTACATGAAAAATGCTCAATATTACTCATCATCAGGGAAATGCAAGTCAAAACCACAGCCAGATATCACCACACACTTCTCAGAATGGCCATTATCAAAAAGAAGACAAGTGACAAATGTTAGTGAGGATGTGGAGTCTCAGGAACCTTCATACACTGTTGACAGGAATGTAAATGGTGCAGCTGCTATAAAAAACAGCATCAAAAAGTTCATCAAAAAGTTACAAATGATGTAACTACCAGATGATCCAGCAACTTCACTCCTGGATATATAGCTGAAGAAAACAAAAACACTGATTCAAAAAGATGTATGTACCTCAATGTCCATGAAGGAAAGTGAAAGTGAAGTCGCTCAGTCTTGTCCGACTCTTTGCGACCCCATGGGCTGTAGCCTACCAGGCTCCTCGGTCCATGGGATTTTCTAGGCATGAATACTGGAGTGGTTTGCCATTGCCTTCTCCAGGGGATCTTCCCGACCCAGGGATCGAACCCAGGTCTCCCACATTGTAGGCAGACGCTTTACTGTCTGAGCTACCAGGGATGACTTCAATGTCCATAGCAGCATTATTTACAATAGCCAAGACATGGAAGCAACCAAACTGTCAATCAACAAATGAATGGGTAAATACATGAGATTGTTACTCAGCCACAAATTGAATGAAATGTATTTGATTTTATACAAAAAGGCTACAGTTTTACTTCTCATCTGCACACACTTATTGATATCACAATTTACATCTTTTGTATTGATACTCATTTACAGATTTTTAAGTTAGAGTTAACTTAATATTTTGTTTCTCAGTTATTATACTAGGGTTAAAACAACTAAAATGCCACCATTACAATATCCATTATTCTCTTTTTGTCTATTAGTTTTTATCAATGAGATTGATTCTTTCATATGCATTCATATTACAGTTTGTTGTTGTGCAGTTGCTAAGTCATGTCTCTTTGCAATCCATGGACTGCAGTACTCAGGCTCCCCTGTCCTTCACTATCTCATGGAGATTTCTCATATTCATGTTCACTGAGTCAGTGATACAATCTAATCATCTAATCCTCTGCAGTATCCTCTTTTTGCCTTCATTTTTTCCCAGCATCAGGGTCTTTTCCAGTAAGCTGGGTCTTTGTATCAGATGGCCAAAGTATTGGAGCTTCAGCATCAGTCCTTCCAGTGAATATTCAGAGTTAATTTCTTTCAGGATTGACTGGTTTGATCTCCTTGCAGTCTAAGGGACTCTCAAGAGTCTTCTCCAGCACCACAATTCAAAAACATCAATTATTCAGATCTCAGTCTTCTTTATGGTCCAACTCTCACATCTGTACATGACTACCAGAAAAACCATAGCTTTGACTGTATGGACTTTAGCATAGTAAAGTAATGTCTCTTCTGCTTTTTAATATGCTGTCTAGGCTTGTCATAGCTTTCCTTCCAAGGAACAAGTGTCTTTTAATTTAATGGCTGCAGTTACCATCCACAGTGATTTTGGAGCACAAGAAAATAAAATATGTCACTGCTTCCACTTTTTCCCGTTCTATTTGCCATGAAGTGATAGGACCAGACGCCATGACCTTCTTCTTCTTCTTCTTTTTTTTTAATGTTGAGTTTTAAACTAGCTTTTTCACCTCCTCTTTCACCCTCATCAACAGCCTGTTCAGTTCCTCTTCACTTTCTGCCATTAGAGTGATATCATCTGCATATCTGTGGTAGTTGATATTTCTTCTGACCATCTTGATTCTACTTTGTGATTAATCCAGCCATGATGTACTCTGTATAGAAGTTAAATAAGCAGAGTGACAATATATAGCCTTAATTATACCCTTGACATACTCCTTGCCCAACTTTGAATCAGTCCATTGTTCCATATCTGGTTCTATCACTTCTTGATCTACATACAGGGTTCTCAGAAGACAGGTAAGATAGTCTGGTTCACCCTCTTCTTCAAGAATTTTCCCTAGGTTTCTCCCTCTCTCTCTCTCTCTCTCTCTCTCTGTGTGTGTGTGTGTGAACCACACGTCAAAGGCTTTAGCATAGTTAATGAAGCAGAAGTAGATGTTTTTCTCAAATTCCCTTTCTTTCCCTATGATTCAACTAAGGTAGGCAATTTGATCTCTTCCTTTTTTAAACTCAGCTTGTATATCTGGAAGTTCTCAGTTCATGTACTGCTGAAGCCTAGCTGGAAGGATTTTGAGCCTTACATGTGACCTGAGCATGACTGTACAGCACTTTGAACATTCTTTGGGATTGCCTTCTTTGAGATTGGAATGAAAAAATGACCTGTTCTAGTCCTGTGGCCACTGCTGTGCTTTCTGAATTTGCTGGCCTACTGCATGCAGCACTTTCACAGCATCATCTTTTAGGACTTGAAATAGCTCAGTTGGAATTCCATCACCTCCACTATCTTTGTTTGTGGTAATGCTTCCTAAGGCCCACTTGAATTCACACTCCAGGATGTCTGGCTTTCAGTGAGTGACCACATCATCATGATTATGCAGGTCATTAAACCCTTTTTTAATGTAGTTCTTCTGTGTATTCTTGCCACCTCTTCTTAATCCCTATTGCTTCTGTTAGGTCTTTACACTTTCTGTCTTTTATCATGCCCATCCTTACTTGAAATATTCCCTTGATATCTCCAGTTTTCTTGAAGAGATCTCTAGTCTTTCCCATTCTCTTTTCCTCTATTTCCTTGCATTGTTCATTTAAGAAGACCCTCTTATCTCTCCTTGCTTTCTTTAGAACTCTGCATTCAGCTGGGTATATCTTTCCCTTTCTCCCTTGCCTTTTCCTTCTCTTCTTTCCTTGGCTATTTGAAAACCTCCGCAGACAACCACTTTGCCTTTTTGCATTTCTGTTTCTTGGGTTTTGGTCACTGCCTCCTGTACAGTGTTACAAACCTCTATTCACAGTTCTTCTGGCACTCTATCTACCAGATCTAATCTCTTGAATCTGTTCATCATATACACTCCATAACAATAAGAGATTGATTTAGAGCATACCTGAATGGCCTAGTGGCTTTCCACAGCATTGGACTTTACATTCACCACCAGACACATCTGCAACCGAGTGCCATTTCTGTTTTGGCCCAGCCACTTCATTCTTTCTGGAGCAATTACTAGTAATAACCCTCCATTCTTCCCCAGTTACACATTTTACACTTTCTGACCTAGGGGCCTCATCTTCTGGTGTTATATCTTTTTGCCTTTCATACTGTTCATGGGGTTCTCACAGCTAGAATACCAGAGTGGTTTGCCATTTCCTTTTCCAGTGGACCACATTTTGTCAGAACTCTTCATTATGACCTGTCCACTTTGGGGGGTCCTGCATGGCATAGCTCATAGTTTCATTGAGTTATTCAAGTCCGTTTGCCATAACAGAGCTGTGATCCATGAAATGGATATTTCTGTTTCAGTTCAGTTCAGTTCAGTCACTCAGTCATGTCCAACTCTTTGCGACCCCACGAATCGCAGCATGCCAGGCCTCCCTGTCCATCACCGTCTCCCAGAGTTCACTCAAACTCATATCCATCGAGTCAGTGATGCCATCCAGCCATCTCATCCTCTGTCGTCCCCTTTTCCTCCTGCCCCCAATCCCTCCCAGCATCAGTCTTTTCCAATGAGTCAACTCTTCAAATGAGGTGGCCAAAGTACTGATGTTTCAGCTTTAGCATCATTCATTCCAAAGAACACCCAGGGTTGATCTCCTTTAGAATGGACTGGTTGGATCTCCTTGCAGTCCAAGGCACTCTCAAGAGTCTTCTGCAACACCACAATTCAAAAGCATCAATTCTTCAGTGCTCAGCTTTCTTCACAGTCCAACTCTCACATCCATAGATGACCGCTGGAAAAACCATAGCCTTGACTAAACAGACCTTTGCTGGCAAAGTAATGTCTCTGCTTTTGAATATACTATCTAGGTTGGTCATAACTTTTCTTCCAAGGAGTAAGTGTCTTTTAATTTCATGGCTGCAGTCACCATCTGCAGTGATTTTGGAGCCCCCAAAGATGTTTATTGTTCTTTAATTTCAGCTTGAAGAACTCCCTGTACCACTTCTTATAAAGAAGTCTTATTGACTTCTAACTCCTTTAGGCTTTGTTTTTTGGAAATTTCTTTATGGTTCCTTCATTTGATAGGTCAGCTTAGCCAGATATATAATTTTTATTTAATAACTTTATTTTTCATTATAGCATTCCACTTTCAAATCTCCTATAAGATTTCTGCTGAGAAACTTGTTGATGGTCTTATAGGTGTCCCTTTGTAGGTGATGAATCCTTTTTCTCTTGCTGCTTTCAAAATTCTCTTTGTGTTTGATTTTTGACACTTATATAATAGACCAGGTTAGATTCTAATTATTTGGGGTTTTCCGGGTTTCATGAATCTAAACATCTATTTTCCTCCCCAGATTTGGGAAGTTTTCAGCCATTATTTCTTAAAATTAATTTTCTGACCCTTTTTCTTTTTTGTTCCTTCTGGGACTCCCACAATGCATATTAGTTCCAATCTTCACAAATGGAAAGGGTCAATATTGTTAAAATGCCCATACTACCTAATGATAAACAGATTCATGGCATTATGCACAACACATATATTTTTACATATAATGTAATATTATACACCCTTTTAAAGGAAATTCTGCCATTTGAAACAACATGGATGAAACTTGAGGATATACTAATTTTAATAAGCCAGTAATAGAAGAACTAACACTACAAAATTCCACTTCTATGAGGAATCTAAACACAGTCAAATGCATAGGGGCACAGAGTAGAGTGGTTGTTACCAAGTGCTGTTTCTTTTCTTATCTTGCATTTTTCCCCTTTACTTTACATTTAATGTTTATTTAGGTGAAATGTTTGAATAAGAAGAGTAGAGAACATCAACTC
>SJYQ01001277.1:230320-245403 GCA_006410935.1 Redunca redunca
CTATAGGTACTGATATAGAATATCTACTCTCCTTTGTTTTATAAATATTTTGTTAATCTCAGGGTTGCTGGCAGGAAATTTTTAGCAATAAATCTTTGGCACAACATCCTCAAATGAACTGTAATTTATTTATTTATTTTTCCTTCAGTTATCCTTATGGTATTTTTCTACATTCCCCAGCACACTTAGAGCTTCTTCCTGCTAATATACTCTCCCACTCTAATTACCACATTCACTGCAATAACAGTTATTGTACTAAAAATCAACCATGCATCTATATTTTAATTAGTATTAACTTCATAGTATTTACACAGCATAGTAATAGATTTCCAGCTCCTGTCTTTCATGGAAAAGAAATGCAATCCGCTAATGAAATAATGCTACATTGGCTCACGTTGAGATGCCTTTAGAACGTTACCTCTTGTTAAGACTAGACAACCAATCAGTGTTGCAGCATTACATGCTTGTACTTAAACATTTTCCATAGACATCGACTGATCTATGGCCCTTGAATAAATAAGTATGTATTTCTTTAAACTGAGTGTATTACTTTTACCTGGTCCAATGCCTAATTCATTTTAGAACATTCTTCATTCTTTGTTAAAATACTCATCTGTGACTGGCAAAATGGCCTCCTTCCATTTAAAGGTAGGCTTTTAATGCCATTCCAACCATTTAGCAAACAAAGCACTTCTTTGCTAAGGATGAAGAATTTTAAATATGACCACATTTAGCCTCTATGCAGAAAATTGAAATCTGTACTACTGTAAAACACCAAATCAGTAGATTAGCAAGAGAGAGAACATTACTCTCATGACTTCAAATAGCTCGTTCAAATTAAAAATACTTTGGCTTACTTTACTTTTTTTTCATCACTATGTTTTTCTCTTTTAAGTTGTTGCTTTCATCTATTTCACCCTAAAGGAATAAACATCCTTGCTGATTCTCTAGAGAAGTACCCCTAATGAGCTAATTATTATTTTTTCCTAGTTTCAAATTTTAATAGAATGAAAAATAAAGAGGACAAAATTGACACAATAAATTATGTTAATTTATTAATTTATGTTAATCTACTAAACTATGTTAATTTATGACTGTTTCTGCTTCATTGACTATGCTAAAGCCTTTGATTGTGTGGATCACAACAAACTGTGAAAAATTCTTAAAGAGATGGGAGTAACAGACCACCTTACTTGCCTCCTGAGACACCTACAGGTTAAGAAGCAATAATTAGAACTGGACATGGAACAATGCCCTGGTTCAAAACTGGGAAAGGAGTACATCAAGGCTGTATATTATCACCCTGTTTATTTAACGTGGCAGTAATCAAAAGTATCCCCAAGAAAAAGAAATGCAAAAAGGCAAAATGGTTGTCTGAGTAGGCCTTACAAATAGCTGAGAAAAGAAAAGAAGTAAAAGGCAAAGAAGAAAAGGAGAGATATATTCACTGCATGCAGAGTTCCAAAGAATAGCAAGAAGAGATAAGAAACCTTCTTCAGCGATCAATGCAAAGAAATAGAGGAAAACAATAGAATGGGAAAGACTAGAGTTCTCTTCAAGAAAATGAGAGCACTTCATGCAAAGATGGGCACAATAAAGGACAGAAATGGTATGGACCTAACAGAAGCTGAAGATATTAATAAGAGGTGGCAACAATACACAGAAGAACTATTAAAAAAAAAAGATCTTAATGACTCAGATAACCATGATGGTGTGATCACTCACCTAGAGCCAGACATCCTGGAATGTGAAGTTGAGTGGGCCTTAGGAAGCATCACTATGAACAAAGCTAGCAGAGGTGATAGAATTCCAGTTGAGCTATTTCAAATCCTAAAAGATGATGCTGTGAAAGTGCTGCACTCAATATGCCAGCAAATTTGGAAAACTCAGCAGTGGCCACAGCACTGGAAAGGTCAGTTTTCATTACAATCCCGAAGAAAGGCAATGTCAAAGAATGCTCAAACTACTGCACATTGCACACATCTCACACACTAGCAAACTACTGCTCAGAATTCTCCAAGCCAGGCTTAAACAGTATGTGAACCGTGAACTTCCAGATGTTCAAGCTGGATTTAGAAAAGGCAAAGGAACCAGAGATGAAATTGCCAGCGTCCATTGGGTCATAGAAAAAGCAAGAGAGTTCCAGAAGAACAGCTACTTCTGCTTTATTGACTGTGCCGAAGCCTTTGACTGTGTAAATCACAACAAACTGTGGAAAATTCTTCAAGAGATGGGAATACCAGACCACCTGACCTGTCTCCTGAGAAATCTGTATGCATGTCAACAAGCAACAGTTAGAACTGGACATGGAACAACAGACTGGTTCCAAATTGGGAAAGGAGTGTGTCAGGGCTGTATATTGTCACCCTGCTTTTTTAACTTATATGCAGAGTAGAAATGTTGGGAGAAATATCAATAATGTCAGATATACAGATTACACCACTCTTATGGCAGAAAGTGAAGAGGAACTAAAAAGTCTCTTGATGGAAGTGAAAGAGGAGAGTGAAAAACTTGGCTTAAAACTTAACATTCAAAAACTGAAGGTCATGGCACCCAGTCCCAAAACTTTATGGCAAATAGATGAGGAAACAATGGAAACAGTGACAGACTTTAATTTTGGGAGCTCCAAAATCACTGCAGATGGTGACTGCAGCCATGAAATTAAAAGACACTCGCTCCTTGGAAGAAAAACTATGACCAACCTCGACAGCATATTAAAATGCAGAGACATTACTTTGCCAAGGTCCATCTAGTGAAAGCTTTGGTTATTCCAGTAGTCATGTTTGGAGATAAGAGTTGGACCATAAAGAAAGCTGATTACAGAAGAATTGATGCTTTTGAACTGTGGTGTTAGAGAAAACTCTTGAGGGTCCCTTGGACTGCAAGGAGATCCAACCATTGAATCCTAAAGGAAATCAGTCCTGAATATTCATTGGAAGAACTGATGTTGAAGCTGAAACTCCAGTATTTTGGCCACCTGATGAGAAAACCTGAATCATTGGAAACGACCCTGATGCTGATAAAGACTGAAGGCAGGGGGAGAAGAAAACAACAGAGGATGAGATGGTTGGATGGTATCACTGACTCAATGGACATAAGTTTGAGCAAGCTCAGGCAATTGGTAATGGACAGGGAAGACTGGTGTGCTGCAGTTCATGTGGTCACAAAGAGCTGGACATGACTGAGCAACTGAACCGAACTTAACTTATTTAACTTATACTCAGAGTACCTGATGCAAAATGCTGGGCTGGATGAATCACAATGTAGAATTAATATGGCCAGAAGAAATATCAACTTTAGATATGCAGATGGTACCCTCTAATGCCAGAAAATGAAGGGGAACTAAAGAACCTTTTGAAGAAGGTGAAAGAGAAGAGTGAAAAAGCTGACTTAAAACTCAACGTTCAAAAAACTAAGATCATAGCATACAGTCCCATCACTTCCTGGCAAATAGATGGGGAAAAAATGGAAACGATGACAGATTTTATTTTCGTGAGCTCCAAAAACACTGCTGACAGTGACTGCAGCCATCAAATTAAAAGAAGCTTGCTCTTTGGAAGAAAGATATGACATCTGGACAGTGTATTAAAAATCCAAGACTTCACTTTGCCAACAAAGGTCTGTGTAGTCACACCTATGGTTTTTGTAGTAGTCATATACTGATTAAAAAAAAGCTGAATGCCAAAAAATTCAAAGTGTTAGTTTTTCAGTCATATCCAACTCTTTGTCTGGTCCCATGGACTGTACCAACTATGCTCGTCTGTCTACAGAATTCTCCAGGCAAGAATACTGGTTTGGGAGCCATTCCCTTCTTCAGGGAATCTTTCCCACTCAAGGATCTAAGCTGAGTCTTGTATTGCAGGCAGATTCTTCACTGTCTGAGCCACCAGGGAAACCCTGAGCACCAAAGAATGGATGCTTTTGAATTGTGTTGGAGAAGACTCTTGAAAGTCACTTGGAAAGCAAGGAGATCAAACCAGTTGATCCTAAAGGAAAACAACCCTGAATATTCATTGGAAATCCTGATGCTGAAGATCCAACACTTTGGCCACTTATGCAAAGAGCTGACTCATTGGAAAAGACCCTGATGCTGAGAAAACTTGAGGACTTTAGGAAAAGGTGAAAACAGAGGATGAAATAGTTTGATGACATCACCAATTCAATGGACATGAGTTTGAAAAAATTCCAGGAGATACTGAAGGACAGTTAAGCCTGTCATACTGCAGTCCATGGGGTTGCGAAAAGTGGGACATGACTTAGGGACTGAACAGCATCAATGCCACCGGAGCTCTTAATGTTAATGTCTGTTTATTTTAGATATCATGGGCAAAAAGAGGGTGTGTTACCTTCTCCATAGTGTTCTGTTCTTGATCCAAGGCAAGGAGTTATATAGTCAAGGTTTTCTGCCCTGAAATGAATAGAAATTAGGGCAGATTCAATGCAAAAAAACTCTCCATAGCGTGACCCATTCTAGTTAGTTAAAGTGTTTGTTCAGAATAAATAAGACTATAAATTTAGTTTTTAAAGTATCATGTGAACAAGGACAGCATCCACCTCAGGAACTCAACTACATGAATAGTGTTCTGTTCTCTATTATTTTTTCTGTGATATTTTTTTAAGTCACAAGCAGTATGTTTATGTACAATGTAGTCTGGCTGAATTAAAAAACCAGAACCAATGAAATATAACTTTTTCTTATTTAAAAAGAATATATAAAACACAAAACCAGAAAGTTAAAACAAATAATATGGAAAAATATGCCATAGAAACATGAAGCAAGTGAAAATAGATTAGATCTATTAAAATTATAAAAACAAACAAGGCAAAAAATATTCCTATAGTAAATCAGGCTATTTTATAATTTTGAAATGTAAATTCATAATGCTACTAAAATTCTTTTTTAATTTAATTTATTTATTTTAATTGGAGGCTAATTACTTTACAATATTGGGGTGCTTTTTGCCATGAATCAGCCATGTGTGTACATATGTCCCCCAACNGCATATAGGGTCATTGTTATCATCTTTCTAAATTCCATATATACACATTAATATACTGTATTGGAGTTTTTCTTTCTGACTTACTTCACTCTGTATAATAGGCTCCAGTTTCACCCACCTCATTAGAAATGATTCAAATGTGTTCTTTTTAATAGTTGATAAAATTCCATTGTGTATATGTACCACAGCTTTCTTAACCATTCATCTGCCAATGGACATCTAGGTTGCTTCCATGTCCTGGCTATTGTAAACAGTGCTGAGATGAACATTGGGGTACACTCGACTCTTTCAATTCTGGTTTCTTTGGTGTATATGCCCAGCAGTGGGATTGCTGGGTTGTATGGCAATTCTATTTTCAGTTTTTTAAGCAATCTTCACACTGTTCTCCATAGTGGCTGTACTAGTTTGCATTGCCACCAACAGTGTAAGAGGGTTTCCTTTTCTCCACACCCTCTCCAGCATTTATTGCTAGTAGAGTTTTGGATAGCAGCCATTCTGACCGGTGTGAGATGGTATCTCTTTGTGGTTTTGATTTGCATTTCTCTGATAATGAGTGATGTTGAGCATCTTTTCATGTGTATGTTAGCCATATGTATGTCTTCTTTGGAGAAATGTCTGTTCAGTTCTTTGGCCCACTTTTTGATTGTATCATTTATTTTTGTGGTATTAAGTTGCAGGAGCTGGTTGTATATTTTTGAGATTAATTCTTTGTCAGTTGCTTTGTTTTCTATTATTGTCTCCCATTCTGAAGGCTGTCTTTCCCCATTGCTTATAGTTTCCTTCGTTGTGCAAAAGCTTTTAAGGTTAATTAGGTCCCATTTGCCTATTTTTGCTTTTATTTCTAGTTCTCTGGGAGATGGGTCATAGAGTATCCTGCTGTGACTTATATCAGAGAGTGTTTTGCCTATGTTTTCCTCTAGGAATTTTATAGTTTTTGGTCTTACAATTAGATCATTAATCCATTTTGAGTTTATTTTTGTGTATGGTATTAAAAAGTGTTCAAGTTTAATTCTTTTACAGGTGGTTGACCAGGTTTCCCAGAAACACTTGTTAAAGAGATTTGTCTACTTGCCATTGTATATTTCTCCCCCTTTGTCAAAGACAAGGTGTCCATAGGTGTGTGGATTTATCTCTGAGCTTTCTCTTTTGTTTCATTGATCTATATTTCTTTCTTTGTGCCAGTACCATAACGTCTTGATGACTGTAGCTTTGTAGTAAAATTTGAAGTCAGGAAGGTTGATTTCCTCCAGTTCCATTCTTCTTTCTCAGTATTGCTTTGGCTATTCCAGGTTTTTTGTATTTCCATACAAATTGTGAAATTATTTGTTCTAGCTCTGTGAAAAATACTGTTGGTAGCTTGATAGTGATTGCATTGAATCTATAGATTGCTTTGAGTAGTACACTCAATTTCACTATATTGATTGTTTTAATCAATGAATATGGTATATTTCTCCATCTATTTGTATCATCTTTGATTTCTTTCATCAGTGTTTTATAGTTTTCTATATATAGGTCTTTTGTTTCTTTAGGTAGATTTATTCTGAAGTATTTTATTCTTTTTGTCGCAATGGTGAATGGGATTGTTTCCTTAATTTCTCTTTCTGTTTTCTCATTGTTCATGTATAGGGAATGCAAAGGATTTCTATGTATTAATTTTATATCCTACAACTTTACTATACTCATTGATTAACTGCAGTAATTTTCTGGTCATGTCTTTAGGGTTTTCTATGCAGAGGATCATGTCATCTGCAAACGGTGAGAGTTTTACTTCTTTTCCAATCTGGATTCCTTTTGTTTCTTTTTCTTCTCTGATTGCTGTGACTAATATTTCTTAAACTATTTTAAATAGTAGTGGTGAGAGTGGGCACCCTTGTCTTGCTCCTGACCTTAGGGGAAATGCTTTCAATTTTTTGCCATTGAGGATAGTGTTTGCTGTGAGTTTATCATATATGGCTTTTACTATGTTGAGGTACGTGCCTTCAATGCCTGCTTTCTAGAGAGTTTTTTTATTTTTTGTCATAAATGGTGTTGAGGTTTTGTCAAAGGCTTTATCTGCATCTATTGAGATAATCATATGGTTTTTATCTTTCAATTTGTTAATGTGCTGTATCACATTGAGTGACTTGTGAATACTGAAGAATCCTTGCATCCCTGGGATAAAGCCCACTAGGTCATGATGTTGGATTCTTTTTGCTAGAATTTTGTTGATGATTTTTGCATCTATGTTCATCAGTGACATTGGCCTATAGTTTTCTTTTTGTGGCATCTTTGCCTGGGTTTGGTATTTTGGTGATGGTGGTCTCATAGAATGAATTTGTAAGTTGACCTTCCTCTTCAATTTTCTGGAAGAGTTTGAGTAGGATAGGTGTTAGCTCTTCTCTAAATTTTTAGTAGAATTCACTTGTGAAGCCATCTGGTCCTGAGCTTTTGTTTGTTGGAAGATTTTTGATTACAGTTTCTATGTCCATGCTTGTGATGGGTCTGTTAAGATTTTCTATTTCTTCTTGGTTCAGTTTTGGAAGGTTATACTTTTCTAAGAATTTGTCCATTTCTTCCAAGTTGCCCATTTTATATGTTGTCAACTACCTGTCATAGTTGACATATAGTTGTCCATTTTATTATTATTGTCATATAGCTGCTAACAGTAGTCTCTTATGATTCTTTGTATTTCTGTGTTGTCTGTTGTGATTTCTCCATTTTCATTTCTAATTTTGTTGATTTGATTCTTCTCCCTTTTTTCCTTGATGAGTCTGGCTAATGGTTTGTCTATTTCATTTATCTTCTCAAAGAACCAGCTTTTAGTTTTGTTGAGTTTTGCTCTAGTCTTTGTTTCTTTTTTATTTATTTCTGCTCTGATTTTTATGATTTCTTTCTGTCTACTACCCCTGGGACTCTTCATTTCTTCTTTTTCTAGTTGCTTTAGGTGTAAATTTAGGTTATTTGTTTGATTTTTCTCTTGTTTCTTGAGGTAAGCTTGTATTACTATGAATCTTCCCCTTAGCACTGCTTTTACTGAATCACATAAGTTTTGGGTTGTCGTGCTTTCATTTGTTTCTATGTATATCTTGATTTCCTTTTTGATTTCTCCTGTGATTTGTTGGTTATTCAGAAGTGCGTTGTTTAGCCTCCATATGTTTGTATTTTTAATAGTTTTTTTGTGTAGTTGAAACCTAATCTTAATATATTATGATTAGAAAAGATTCTTGAATGATTTCAATTTATTTTTGAAATTACTGAGGCTAGATTTATGGCCCAGGGTGTGATCTATCCTGGAGAATGTTCTGTGTGCACTTGAGAAAAACGTAAAATTCATTGTTTTGGGGTGTAATGCCCTATAGATATTAATTAAGTCTAACAGTTCCATTGTATCATTTAAAGTTTGTGTTTCCTTGCTAATTTTCTTTTTGCTTGATCTATTCATAGGTGTGAGTCTCCCACTGCTGCTGCTGCTAAGTTGCTTCAGTCGTGTCCGACTCTGTGCGACCCCAGAGATGGCAGCCCACCAGGCTCCCCTGTACCTGGGATTCTCCAGGCAAGAACACTGGAGTGGGTTGCCATTTCCTTCTCCAATGCATGAAAGTGAAAAGTGAAAGTGAAGTCACTCTGTCATGTCCAACTCTTAGCAACCCCATGGACTGCAGCCTACTATGCTCCACCGTCCACGGGATTTTCCAGGCAAGAGTACTGGAGTGGGGTGCCATTGCCTTCTCCAGAGTCTCCCACTACTATTGTGCTACTATTAATTTCCCCTTTCATACTTGTTAGCATTTGCCTTATGTGTTAAGGTGCTCCTGTGTTGGGTGCATATATATTTATAATTGTTATTCCTTCTTGGATTTATCCTTTGATCATTATGTACTGTCCTTCTTTGTCTCTTTGAAAGGTTGTTGCTGAACCACGAAAGATGCAAGGATTCTTGGCCTCTGGAGGAGAAAAAATCAATCTGGGGCCAGAGACAAGTCTTGATCACTCAGAGCTTTTGTAATAAAGTCTTATTAAATTATAAAAGAGATAGAGAAAGCTTCTGACATAGAAATCAGAAGGGGGCAGAAAGAATACACCCCTGCTAGTCTTTAGCTGGATGTTACGTAGCTACTAGCAGTCTGCTAATTAAAGAAATGAATTGTCTCAAAACTCAGAGAATGGTACCAGATCCCTCACCCTCAAGATGAATTCTGAGATAATCTTGGCACCAGATGAGTCATCCCAGGTCATAAAATGATTGACATGAATCTTGAAGAAAGGCAGATTCCCATACAAATATATAGTTTCATTAACATAGATTAAGAGAACGGTGTATGAGTATAACATAAGGGTTTGTCAAGTCAGTTCTGAGCCTTTAGGAGGAACTGACTTGAAGACAGAATCTGGGGTAAATGCATAGTACATTAACATAGCTTAAGACAAACATTTCCATAAGAAAAATACACTAGTTACCTCAAGGTTTGAGAAAAGTTCAGCTCAGGTGGAACCAGCTGTCATTATGGCAACACAGAATTTTTAAGAAAAATCTCTTTTTAAATTTGTATAGAGAAGGGGAAAAAATATAACACTAGTTTGTTTCCTCCTGCTGCTTAAGAGAGAGATAAAAAATGTCTGACACTTGCAGCATATTTTCTCCATTTGGAGACCCCTGGCCTTCCTGCCTGTTACCCTCTCATCTTTTCACAGCCTTTATTTCAAAGTCTATTTTATCTGATATAAGCATTGCTACTCCTGCTTTCTTTTGGTCTCCATTTGCAAGAAATATTTTTTTCCAGCCCTTCACTTTCAGTCTTAATCTGTCCCTTGTTTTGAGGTTGGTCTCTTGTAGACAGCATATATAAGGGGTCTTGTTTTTGTATCCATTCAGCCAGTCTTTGTCTTTTGGTTGGGGCATTCAACCCATTTACATTTAAGGTAATTATAAGTCAAGAAACACCTGGAGTAACAGGCAAATTTGGCCTTGGAATGCGGAATGAAGCAGGGCAAAGACTAATAGAGTTTTGCCAAGAAAATGCACTGGTCATAGCAAACACCCTCTGCCAACAACACAAGAGAAGACTCTACACATGGACATCACCAGATGGTCAACAATGAAATCAGATTGATTATATTCTTTGCAACCAAAGATGGAGAAGCTCTATACAGTCAACAAAAACAAGACCGGGAGCTGACCGTGGCTCAGATCATGAACTTCTTATTACCAAATTCAGACTTAAATTGAAGGAAGTAGGGAAAACCACTAGACCATTCAGGTATGACCTCAATCAAATCCCTTATGATTATACAGTGGAAGTGAGAAATAGATTTAAGGGTCTAGAGGTGATAGATAGAGTGCCTGATGAACTATGGACTGAGGTTTGTGACATTGTACAGGAGACAGGGATCAAGACCATCCCCATGGAAAAGAAATGCAAAAAAGCAAAATGGCTGTCTGGGGAGGCCTTACAAACAGCTGTGAAAAGAAGAGAGCAAAAGCAAAGGAGAAAAGGAAAGATATAAGCATCTGAATGCAGAATTCCAAAGAATAGCAAGAAGAGATAAGACAGCCTTCTTCAGTGATCAATGCAAAGAAATAGAGGAAAACAACAGAATGGGAAAGACTAGAGATCTCTTATTCGAGATACCAAAGGAACATATCATGCAAAGATGGGCTCAATAAAGGACAGAAATGGTATGGACCTCACAGAAGCAGAAGATATTAAGAAGAGGTGGCAAGAATACATGGAAGAACTGTACAAAAAAGATCTTCACGACCGAGATAATTAAGATGATGTGATCACTAATCTAGAGCCAGACATCTTGGAATGTGAAGTCAAGTGGGCCTTAGAAAGCATCACTACGAACAAAGCTAGTGGAGGTGAAGGAATTCCAGTTGAGCTATTTCAAATCCTGAAAGATGATGCTGTGAAAGTGCTACACTCAATATGCCAGCAAGTTTGGATAACTCAGCAGTGGCCACAGGACTGGAAAAGGCCAGTTTTCATTCCAATTCCAAATAAAGGCAATGTAAAAGAATGCTCAAACTACCGCACAATTGCACTCATCTCACATGCTAGTAAAGTAATGCTCAAAATTCTCCAAGCCAGGCTTCAGCAATACGTGAACCATGAACTCCCTGATGTTCAAGCTGGTTTTAGAAAAGGCAGAGGAACCAGAGATCAAATTGCCAACATCTGCTGGATCATGGAAAAAGCAAGAGAGTTCCAGAAAAACATCTATTTCTGCTTTATTGACTATGCCAAAGCCTTTGACTGTGTGGATCACAATAAACTGTGGAAAATTCTGAAAGAGATGGGAATACCAGACCACCTAACCTGTCTCTTGAGAAATCTGTATGCAGGTCAGGAAGCAACAGTTAGAATGGACATGGAACAACAGACTGGTTCCAAATAGAAAAAGGAGTACATCAAGGCTGTATATTGTCACCCTGCTTATTCAACTTATATGCAGAGTACAGCATGAGAAACGCTGGACTGGAAGAAACACAAGCTGGAATCAAGATTGCCGGGAGAAATACCAATAACCTCAGATATGCAGATGACACCACCCTTATGACAGAAAGTGAAGAGGAACTAAAAATCCTCTTGATGAAAGTGAAAGCGGAGAGTGAAAAATTTGGCCTAAAGCTCAATATTCAGAAAACGAAGATCATGGCATCTGGTCCCATCACTTCATGGGAAATAGATAGGGAAACAGTGTCAGACTTTATTTTTTTGGGCTCCAAAATCACTGCAGATGGTGACTGCAGCAATGAAATTAAACGACGCTTACTCCTTGGAAGCAAGGCTATGGTTTTTCCTGTGGTTGTGTATGGATGTGAGAGTTGGACTGTGAAGAAGGCTGAGCGCTGAAGAATTGATGCTTTTGAACTGTGGTGTTGGAGAAGACTCTTGAGAGTCCCTTGGACTTCAAGGAGATCCAACCAGTCCCTTCTAAAGGAGATCAGCCCTGGGATTTCTTTCAAAGGAATGATGCTAAAGCTGAAGCCCCAGTACTTTGGACACCTCACGCGAAGAGTTGACTCATTGGAAAAGACTCTGATGCTGGGAGAGATTGGGGGCAGGAGGAGAAGGGGACGACCCAGGATGAGATGGCTGGATGGCATCACTGACTCGATGGACGTGAGTCTGAGTGAACTCCGGGAGTTGGTGATGGACAGGGAGGCCTGGCATGCTGCTATTCATGGGGTCACAAAGAATTGGACACGACTGAGCGGCTGAACTGAACTGAACTGACCTGACTGATGATCCCATTGCCATTTACTTTGTTGTTTGGGGTTTGAGTTTATAAATCTTTTCTGTGTTTCCTGTCTAAAGAAGATCCTTTGGCAGTTGTTGAGGAGCTGGTTTGGTGGTTCTGTATTCTCTCAGCTTTTGCTTGTCTGTAAAGCTTTTATTTCTCCTTCACATTTGAATGAGATCCTTGCTGGTTATAGTAATCTGGGTTGTAGGATTTTCTCTGTAATCGCTTTAAGTGTGTCCTGCCATTCCCTTCTGGCCTGAAGAGTTTCTATTGAAAGATCAGCTGTTATCCTTATGGGGATCCCCTTGTGTGTTATTTGTTGCTTTTCCCTTGCTGCTTTTAATATTTGATATTTGTGTTTGATCTTTGTTAGTTTGATTAATATGTGTCTTGGGGTGTTTCACCTTGGGTTTATCCTGTTGGGGCTCTCTGAGTTTCTTGGACTTGGGTGGCTATTTCCTTCCCCATTTTAAGAAAGTATTCAACTATTGTCTCAAGTATTTTCTCATGCCCTTTCTTTTTGTCTTCTCGGGTGCCTATGATTTGAATGTTGGGGCATTTAACATTGTGCCAGAGGTCTCTGAGGTTGTCCTCATTTCTTTTAATTCTCTTTCTTTTCTACTGTCTGCTTCATTGATTTCCACTACTCTATCTTCTACCTCACTTATCCTATCTTCTGCCTCCGTTATTCTACTATTGGTTCCCTGCAGAGTACATTGATTTCAGTTATTGTATTATTCTTTATTGATTGACTATTTTTTATTTCTTCTAGGTCCTTGTTAAACATTTTTTGCATCTTCTCAATCCTTGTCTCTAGTCTACTTATCTGTAACTCCATTTTGTTTTCAAGATTTTGGATCATCTTTACTATCGTTTTCTGAATTCTTTTTCAGGTAGACTTTCTGTCTCCTCTTCTTTTGTTTGGTTTGATGGGCATTTATCATGTTCCTTTACCTGCTGAATATTTCTTGGCCTTTTCATTTTGTTTAGATTTCTGTATTTGGAGTGGCCTTTCTGTATGCTGGAAGTTCATGATTCCTCTTTTTTGTTGAGCCTGCTGCCTGTGGGTGTGGTTGGATTAGTTGCTTGTCAGGGTTTCCAGGTTAGAGGAGCTTGCATCTGTGTTCTTGTGGGTGGAGATGGATCTCTTCTCTCTGACGTGCAGTGAAGTGTCCAGTAGTGAGTTTGGGGGTATATATGTGTTTGGCATGGCTTTGGGCAGCCTTTTAATGCTCAGGGCTTGCTCCTGCTTTGCTGGAGAATTAGCATGGTATATCTTGCTGTGGAACTTTTTGGCTCTTGGGTGGAGCTTGGTTTCAGTGTAGGTAGGGAGACTTTCACCCCACTCCAGTACTCTTGACTGGAAAATCCCTTGGACAGAGGAGCCTGGTAGGCTGCAGTCCATGGGGTCGCAAAGAGTCAGACATGACTGAGCGACTTTACTTTCACTTTTCACTTTCATGCATTGGAGAAAGAAATGGCAGCCCACTCCAGTGTTCTTGCCTGGAGAAACCCAGGGATGGGGGAGCGTGGTGGGCTGGTGTCTATGGAGTCGTACAGAGTCAGACACGACTGAAGCGACTTAGCAGCAGCAGGGAGACTTTTCAGTGAGCTCTTGTCTATTAATGTTCCCTGGAATCAGGAGTTCTCTGATGGTCTCATGTTTTGGAATTAAGCCTCCTGCCTCTAGCTTTCAGTCTTACATTAGCCTCAAGACTTCTCCATCCATACAGCACAGGTGATAAAACATCTAGGTTAATTATGTAACAATTCCCTACATTGAGGGACATCCAGAGGGGTTCACGGAGTTACACGGAGAAGATAAGAAGGAGGAGGGAAATAGAGGTGACCAGGAGGAGACCAGGAGGAGAAGAGGGGGAGTCAAAAGGGGAGAGAGCAGTCTAGCCAGTAATCAATTCCAAGTGCTCTGCACTGTCTGGATCGCCCAGAGAGGTTCACGGAGTTACACAGAGAAGAGAAGAGGGAGGAGGGAGACAGAGGTAACCAGGAGGAGAAGAGGGGGAGTCAAAAGGGGAGACAGCGGTCTAGCCAGTAACCAGTTCCCTAAGTGTTCTCCACAGCCCAGAACACCCAGAGAGATTCACAGAGTTAAGTAGAGAAGAGAAGAGGGAGGGAGGAGATAGAGGTGACCTGGGGGAGAAAAGAGAGAGTCAAAAGGGGAGAGAGCAATCTAGTCAATAATCACACCCTTAAGTGAAAAAGGATACTGAAGATGAGATTCTTAAAGGACAAAATTGATAAATACCAAAAAGCAAAGATTGAAAATCTAAAGTAGATGTTAGACTCAAAAATACAATATAAACAATACAAAACAAAATCAATCACAAAAATTATAAAGACTATAGATATGAAATTTGCTTTTAAAATAGGGTCATTTTTTGGCAAGGTAATAGTCTAGGTTATAAAAATGAAAATTAAAGGAGTAATAAAGAATTTAAATTAAAAAAAACTAAAATTATAATAGTAAAAATATACCTAGGAATTTCTCGAGCTGTTGTGGGCAGTGTGGAATCAGTTAAGTTTCAGATAGTTCCTTGTTCCAGCTTGTACTTGTTCTCAAGATCTATGGGCCCCTCCCATGCTTAATCAATGTTAACTACAGGGTTTTAATCTGTTGCACCTGTCACTTCCAGAGTGGTTCCCTCTTCTTTATTTTGGCTTCTTCAGTTTGCAAGTCTCTTCAGTGTCTAATTTCCACAAGAGGGTGAAGGTGGCCACTTATTTAGGCTCCCTTGTTCAGTTGTGCTGTGGGGAGGGGGGACACTGCAAACAAACATCGTTGGCATGTGTGGGGAGTGATTGCAGTGTAGGGACCACACTGCATTTGCCCCTGCT
>SJYQ01001277.1:287823-300461 GCA_006410935.1 Redunca redunca
CAATTGAGATCAAAGAATATATTCTGTAAGAGTTTTTAGAAAAGTACAGTCTTCCAAGACTAAACCAGAAAGAAATAGAAAAAAATGAATAGACCAATTATCAGTAATGAGATTAAATCCGTCACTTAAAAACTCCCACCAAACAAAAGCCCACAACCAGATGACTTCACAGGTGAATTCTACCAAACATTTAGAGACAGTTAACATCCATGCTTCTGAAACCATTCCCCAAAAAACTGTAGAGGAAGGAACACTTCCAAACTCATTCTATGAGGCCAGCATCACTCTGATACTAAAGCCAGGCAAAGTTACAACAAAAAAAGAAAATTACAGGCCAGTTTCACTGATGAACATGGGTGCACCAATCCTCAACAAAATATAGCAAACCAAATCCAGCAATACTTTAAAATAATCATATGCCATAGTCAAGTGGGATTTATCTCAGGGATGCAAGGATTTTTCAATATCTGTAAATCAAACAATGTGGTACACTACATTAACAAATTGAAGAATACAAACCATATGATAATCTCAATAGATGCAGAAAAAGCTTTTGATAAAATTCAACATCTATTTATGATTAAAAAAAAAAAAAAAAAAAAACTCTCCAGAAAGCCAGCATAGAGGGAACACACCTCAACATAATAAAGAACATATACAACAAACCCAGCATTAACATCATACTCAATAGTGAAAAGCTGAAAACATTTCCTCCAAGATCAGGAACAAGGCAAGGATGCCTACTCTCACCATTTTTGTTCCCCATAGCTTTGGAAGTCCTAGTCACAGCAATTAGGAGAGAAAAACAAGAGAAATTGCAAATTTGAAAGGAAGAACTAAACTGTCTGTCTGGGGATGACGTGATACTGTACATGAAGTGAAGTGACGTCGCTCAGTCGCGTCCGACTCTTTGCGACCCCATGGGCTGTAGCCTATCAGGCTCTTCCGTCCATGGGATTTTCCAGGCAAGAGGGCTGGAGTGGACTGCCATTTCCTTCTCCAAGGGATCTTCCTGACCCAGGAATAGAACCTGGGTCTCCCACATTGCAGGCAGACGCTTTACCATCTGAGCCACCAGGAAGATCTAATTAGATGTAAGGTCATTGCAAATAACAAAAGTATTTACACACTGAACACTAAATATAAAACAACTGAAATCAAATGAGTTCTCCATTGATTCATTTTGCATTCCCACTGCACATCTTCTGTTTCATTTTTCTTTGATACTATACATAGAAAATCCTAAATACGCCACCAGAAAAATTACCAGAACTCATCAGTTGATTTGATAAAGTGCAGGATACAAAATTAATAAAAGGAAATCTGTAGTAGTTCTATTGACTACCAATGAAATATCAGAAAGAAAAGTTAAGGGAAAATTACCATTTATCACCACAACTGTATGTATTAACAAGAATCTTACTTTTGATTCTAACAAAAATTATTTAAGCTATCCTTAAACATAAATGACTTTTAAATTCTCATACCAGTGCTTTTTAAAGTTTCTTCCTACATTCTTTCTCATTTCAAAAATCTAGTAACTTCTAATTTGTTAATCATTGTTCTACATATCTATGTAATACTGGAAAGCACCATTTGAGTTCTTACAGAATTCTATCAACGCCATTTATTGTCTAACTCTCAATACCCTGGAATGTGTGTTACCTAGATAATGATTTATTTAGACGTAAATGTTTATTTCTATCACTTTTATGTTCATCAGAGTGCAGCTTTTAAGTTCAGATGGCAATATCAATTGCTGCATCATTTTAAAAGAAAATTAATTTTATTAAGTACTCATTTTAAAAGCAGATCAGCAGCACAGCTATTTCAATGTTATTGTAGATTTCATATGCTTTTTAATAATGGACTTGGAGTCTCTTGTTCTGAATTGCTTTTATGTTGAAATACTTGAAAATGTTTTCTCATTCCCCTACGTCATTTCTCAGCATTTGGTTTCTTTTGGCTCAATTCACTATACAGTTTTCAGTCAAAGACTTTTCATCTTTAGGAAGTTATTCACTTGTTAAAATTTAGAACTCATTATGTTTTATTTTGTGATTTTACAAGTTCTCCAACACTATCCAAAGTCACAAATTCAAACAACATGAGCAAAAGAACTAAACGAGGTGTAAAATTTTTTCTAAGAATTTATAACACATTATGCCATTATCATCATTTGTTGTTCCATCATTAATTTATGTCTGACTCCTTGCAACTCCATGGACTGTAGCACACCAGGCTGTTCTATCCTCTGTAATCTCCTGCAGTTTGTTCAAATTAATGCCCATTGAGTCAGTGACACTATCTAACCATCTCATCCTTTGCTACCCTCATCTTTTTGTCTTCAATCTTTCATCAAGGTGTTTTCCAGTCATCAAGGTATTTTCCAATGAGTCGGCTCTTCACATCAAGTGGCCAAAGTATTGAAGCTTCAGCAACAGTGTTTCTAATGAATATTCAGGGTTGATTTCCTTTAGGATTGATTGGTTTGATCTTCTTGTAGCCCAAGGGACTTTCAAGAGTCTTCTTCAGCACCACAATTCAAAAACATAAATTCTTCAGTGCTGAGCCTTCTTTATGGCCCATCTCTCACAACTGTACATGGCTACTGGAAAAACCACATTTTGACTATATAGAACTTTGCCAGCAAAGGTCTTTTCTACTTTTAACACACTGTCTATATTTACCATAGTTTCCCTTTATGTCAATTGAAGAAATTTACAATGTTAATATTTAGATTATCACCAGATATACCAGTTATTCCTAATGTTGTAGTGTATTTTCATTAATATTTCAGTCAATGCCCTTATGTGGATACATTCATGGTACATATATTTCTCATAAGAATCAGACTAAAATGTATATGCTCATGAAGTTTCTCCTATCTTTATTATTTAATATGTGATGAATAATTTTTTATTTTAATACAAATATTTTTATTTAAACTAGATGGTCATAATGTTCCTTTCAGAAAGTTAATGAATTTCCCTTTTTCTATTAAGTGAATATTTTAAGTTTATAGCTTCTTATTCCAAAAGTGAAAGTGAAAGTGAAACCATTCAGTCGTGTCCGACTCTTTGTGACCCCATGGACTGTAGCCTACCAGGCCTCTCCATCCAAGGGATTTTCTGGGCAAAAATACTGGAGTGGGTTGCCATTTCCTTCTCCAGGAGATCTTCCCGACCCAGGGATTGAGCCTGGGTCTCCCACATTGTAGGCAGACGCTTTAGTCACATGCAAAATTCTCATTCTTCCAAGCTGAGATCAAATACCACATCACCCACAAATTATTCTATTGCAATCCAATCAGAAAAAAATATACTATCTACATGTTGTCATAGCACTTATTTCATCAATTTTTATCCATTACAACTTTCTATTAAAATTTCTATGTATAGTCTATTAATATTCTGATTGCATATAATCTCTTGCACTAGGATTTACATTTAGTTGCAATTCTCAGGAACCAACATAGTGTTCAGAATATAGTCCAGAATAAAATAGATGACCGTAAATTCTAAATCATACTGAGTTTTGAAAGGATATCAAATAAAAATTTAGTCCCCTTCTAAACTGACTTTCCTAATAATGTCAATACCTTACAGCGATCTAAAGCTCTATCTATCTATAAAATACGTGGATCTATGAAACTTATCTATCTTCTATATAATCCATTTCTTTAGTTAACTCTAGAAACATTATACATTATGTATAGCATTATATATTGCTTGCTTGCTAAGTCACTTCAGTCGTGTCCGACTCTGTGTGACCCCATAGACGGCAGCCCACCAAGCTCCCCGTCCCTGGGATTCTCCAGGCAAGAACACTGGAGTGGGTTGCCATTTCCTTCTCCAATGCATGAAAGTGAAAAGTAAAAGTGAAGTCACTCAGTCGTGTCCGACTCTTTGGGACTCCATGGACTGGAGCCTACCAAGCTCCTCTATCCATGGGATTTTCCAAGCAAGAGTACTGGAGTGGGCTGCCATTGCCTTCTCCGAGTATTATATATATATGTGTGTGTGTGTGTGTGTGTGTGTAACACATTTAAGGTGTTGGAATTTATAAATATATTTAAAGAAATGTTCTTTTTTAAACTTCATATTTTTTGATATGAAAAGAAACATAATTAGTCTTACTAAAACACACAGTATTGGAAAATTTCATTAAAGTTGCTGGTGTCATCTTGGGGAATAATAAAAGAAACGGCAACATCCTGGAATAATTAGACTGTAGTAGTTGAGCTCTCTAAGCCTGTCTCTTTATGTGTAAACTGGAACACACATCTATTATCATCAAGACTGTTTTCAACCAGATATGTGACATCATAACCATATGTAATTTATTCATGTTATCAAACACCTCATTAATAGGAAAAGAATTGTTGGATTTATAATATAATGAAATGTGACACTGACTGCTGAATACCTCTTTCAAACGACTTACCCAATTCTACTTAAGTTTACTATGAAAAGGAAAATCCCAACTTTAGTGACTCAAAAATCATTCATTCCCTGCACTTATTGTTACTGTCATTGCATATCTGCCGTTATAATAATGTGCTTTACCTAGGGTCCATATACAGGCATTTAACAATGCAATGACATCATTTTCAGTTGCTGCATTTTCACTCTTAGGCAGGAGGCAGGTGGGAAAAAGAAGGAAAAAAGAAGGAAATATAAGATGAATTAGAGAACAGTCCCAATTTTATTAACTTAAGCATTCCACAAAGGAGAAAATTGGCATTCATCAATGACTAACAACATATCTAGCAAGTGCTTTAAACACCATTTCTAAATTTCCAATTATTCTATAATCTATTTTTTTGCCATTTATAGATAAAAAGAAGATCTGAGAAGTTTAAAAAAATTCACAATATTCTAAACAATAAATGGTGAAAAAGAAACTCAAAGTCACTGTTTGGAGTTTTTGCTATTTTCACACCACTATCCTATTTCCAAACTCTAAGAGAATCATGTTCCACACTATGGCTCAAGACAAGTAGTCTGAAAGAAAATGATAGGAAGTCCTTGAAATATCTGAAGCAACTGGTATGATGCCCTGATTAACAGCTTAGAAAAAGTAGCTGGCTCAGTTGTATCTATTCCCCAAGATGTGGTGCCCAGATATGTTCTGACTCTGCATTTAATAGAAGTTCCATATGCAAATACAAAAATAACGTGAAGAAAGTTAATCACATTCTAATTGTTTTATTGAAGGTCGTAGCTTGAGAAAGAGTATCTTGGTTTAAATTATAACGGGATGCCACTTTCAAGGTACTGGACAGGGTATGGCACAAAAGGAAGCCGGCCACTGCAAGAGCAGTGGGACAGAAGGTTAAAAGGACAGCCAAGGATCGGATGATTTCTCAGTGACTATATATCACCTAGGACTCTAGATTTCAATCAGAATGAAATTTTGAACAGAGTGCGACATGAGTTGTCATGTTTTAAAAGTAACACACTAGCTACTCTTAAAAATAGAGTTAGAGAATGTCATAATCATTCAGATGAGATATGATGACTGCAGGTCATGATAAATGGTTTGATTCTGGATAAATTTTGAAAGTAGGACTAATACAATACAAATTCAATTGGTTGATTGTGTGGTATGTATAAAAGTGAGAAATCAAGTTTGATGTACAGTTGATGGGACATGCTCAATATCATTAATTTGGACACAGAAGCACACCACACCACCCACACATACACTGCACAATACAAGCAGTGATTAACACAAAACAACTAATTATACCCAGTCTACACATGAAGTAATGTCCTGCAGTTATGTGTTAAGTAAGAAAAATCACATGATTTTGCAAGTGTTAATTCCTTTGATGATCCAAGGCTGACAAGGCTATGCAGAAACAAATGTTCTCACACACTGAGCAAATTTTGCCATAATATACTTTTATAGGGATCTTGGATGGTTTGACTCATATTTAATACATATGTACTTTTTGATCTGTTAATCTCATGACCAGGAATTTTTCCTGAGAATTCACTTGCACACAATAGCCAAAGGAAACATATAAAAATATTTATTGCAGTATTGATTTAACAGCAAATTATAGACTTTAACCAAAACATTTTATTACATGCTAATCAGTGAACATATAGTTAATGAAAAAAGTAGTTAAGAAGAATGAGATAGAATCATACGTGCTGAACAATGTAGAAGTATGTGAAATTAATAAACCTTGCAAAAGATAACTGAATTTAAGTAATTTACAGAAATATGTACTTAAACAATCATGGAATTATTCAGGAAAATTATATGAAATTCATAAGAGCAGTCATTTGATGGATGATGAATTCTGAAGTGGGTAGAGGTAAATATTTTCCTGTTTTTATGTTACGCCTTTACTATTTCAATTTTATAACCACATCCATGCTTTACTTTTATTTTGCAATGTCAGCTAGATTTATGGGAATGGTGTACTTACAATCATTTTATCTTTATATTTATTGGCATTTAAAACTTTATAAATTAAAAATAAGAATATAATATCAAAACATCCAGATCAAGAAGTGGCGATTCAATATCCCTCAAAAAGTTGGGAAGAATAAGCTATAAAAAAAATTTCTGGGGATATAACTGATAATGTTTTCTAAAACATTAGTTGTTGTGTTATTCACTTGCAAGTTATCCCCCACTCTTCGAGACCCCAAGTACTGCAGCGCACTAGGCTCCTAGGTCCTTTAGTGTCTCCCAGAATTTGCTCAAATTCACGTCCATTGAGTTGCTGATGCCATCTAATCCTCTCATCCTCTGTCATGCCCTTCTCCATTTGCCTTCAATATTTCCCAGCATTAAGAGTCTCAGCATTTTCCAATGAGTCTGCTCTTCGAGTCAAGTGACCTAAGGATTAGAGTTTCAGTTTCAGCCTCAGTCATTCCAATGAATATTCAGCACTGATTTCCTTTAGGATTGACTGGTTTGATCTCTTTGGGGTCCAAGAGACTCTCAGGAATCTTCTTCAGCGCCACAATTCGAAAGCATCAATTCTTCAGTGCTCAGCCTTCTTTATGGTCCAGCTCTCACATCCATACACGATTATTGGAAAAACCATAGCTTTGACAATGCAGATCTTTGTTGGCAAAGTCATGTCTCTGCTTTTCGATACACTGTCTAGGTTTCTCATAGCTTTCCTTCCAAGGAGCAAGCATCTTTCAATTTCATGGCTGCCGTCATTGTCCTCAGTGATTTTGGGAACCCAAGAAATAAAATCTGTCAAGCCTTCCACTTTTTCCTCTTCTATTTGCCATGAGGTGATGGGACTGGATGTCATGATCTCTGTTTCTTGAATGTTGAGTTAGTTTTAAGCCAATTTTTTCCACTCTCTTCTTTCATAATCATTAAGAGGCTCTTTAGTTCCTCTTCACTTTTTGCCATTAGAGTGGTATTATTGCATATCTGAGGTTGTTGCTATTTGTCTCAGAAATCTTGATTCCAGCTTGTGACTCATCCAAACGAGCATTTCACGGGATGCACTCTGAATATAAGTTAAATAAGCAGGGTAACTATATACAGCCTTATCATATTTCTTTCCCAGTTTTGAACCAGTCAGCAGTTTCACATCTGGTTCTAACTGTTGCTTCTTGACTCACATACAAGTTTCTCAGGAGACAAGTAAGGTGGTCTGGTACTCCTGTCTCTTTAAGAATTTTCCACAGTTTGTTATGATCCACACAGTCAAAGACTTTACTGTAGTCAATGAAACAGAAGTAGATGTTTCTCTAGAGTTCCCTTGCTTTTTTCTATGATCCAATGAATGTCAGCAGTTTGATTTCTGGTTCTTCTGCCTTTTCTAAATCCAGCTTGTACATCTAGATGTTCTAGGCTCACATACTGCTGAAACCTAGCTTGAAGGATTTTGAGCAAAAACTTGCTAGCATGTGAAATGAGCACAACTCATACAGTAGTTTGAACATTATTTGGCACTGCCCTTCTCTGGGATTAGAATGAGAACTGACCTTTTCCAGTCCTGTGGCCATTGCTCAGTTTTCCAAATTTGCTGACATATTGAGTGCAGCACTTTAACAGAAGCACCTCTTAGTATTTTCAGCAGCTGAGTTGGAATTCCATTACCGCCACTAGCTTGGCAGTGGTAAGGAGATACCCCTCGTCCAAGGTAAGGAGCAGCGGCTACGCTTTGCTGGAGCAGCCGTGAAGAGATACCCCACACCCAAGGTAAGAGAAACCCAAGTAAGATGGTAGGTGTTGCAAGAGGGCATCAGAGGGCAGACACACTGAAATCATACTCATAGAAAACTAGTCAATCTAATCACACTAGGACCACAGCCTTGTCTAACTTAATGAAACCAAGCCATGCCTGCGGGGCAACCCAAGACAGGCAGGTCATGGTGGAGAGGTCTGACAGAGCAGGTCCATTGGAGAAGGGAATGGCAAGCCACTTCATTATTCTTGCCTTGAGAACCCCATGAACAGTATGAAAAGGCAAAATGATAGGATACCAAAAGAGGAACTCCCCAGGTCATTAGGTGCCCAATATCACTTCTTGGCCTCTTAGCTAAGATCAAGTGGTGGCTCAGATGGAAAGCGTCTGTCTACAATGTGGGAGACCTGGGTTCGATCCCTGGGTTGGGAAGTTCCCTGGAGAAGGAAACGGCAACCCACTCCAGTACCCTTGTCTGGAAAATCCCATGGACGGAGGAGCCTGGTGTTCATGGGGTCATAAAGAGTTGGACATGACTGAGCGACTTCACTCACTTTCACATGCTATTGGAGATCAGTGGAGAAATAACTCCAGAAAGAATGAAGGGATGGAGCCAAAGCAAAAACAATACCCAGCTGTGGGTGTGACTGGTGATAGAAGCAAGGTCCAATGCTGTAAAGAGCAATATTGCATAGGAACCTGAAATGTCAGGTCCATGAATCAAGGCAAATTGGAAGTAGTCAAACAAGAGATGGCAAGGGTGAATGTCGACATTCTAGGAATCAGCGAACTAAAATGGACTGGAATGGGCGAATTTAACTCAGATGACCATTATATCTAATACTGCGGGCAGGAATCCCTCAAAAGAAATGGAGTAACCATCATGGTCAACAAAAGAGTCTGAAATGCAGTACTTGGATGCAATCTAAAAAACTACAGAATGATCTCTGTTCGTCTCCAAGGCAAACTATTCAATATCACAGTTTTCCAAGTCTATGCCCCAACCAGTAATGCTGAAGAAGCTGAAGTTGAGTGGTTGTATAAAGACCTACAAAACCTTTCAGAACTAACACCTAAAAAAGATGTCCTTTTCATTATAGGGGACTGGAATGCAAAAGTAGGAAGTCAAGAAACACCTGGAGTAACAGGCAAATTTGGCCTTGGAATGCAAAATGAAGCAGGGCAAAGACTAATAGAGTTTTGCCAAGAAAATGCACTGGTCATAGCAAACACCCTCTTCCAACAACACAAGAGAAGATTCTACACATGGATATCACCAGATGGTCAACACCAAAATCAGATTGATTCTATTCTTTGCAGCCAAAGATGGAGAAGCTCTATACAGTCAACAAAAACAAGACCGGGAGCTGACTGTGGCTCAGATCATGAACTCCTTATTGCCAATTCAGACTTAAATTGAAGGAAGTAGGGAAAACCGCTAGACCATTCAGGTATGACCTCAATCAAATCCCTTATGATTATACAGTGGAAGTGAGAAAAAGATTTAAGGGACTAGATCTGATAGATAGAGTGCCTGATGAACTATGGACTGAGGTTCATGACATTGCACAGGAGACAGGGATCAAGACCATTCCCATGGAAAAGAAATGCAAAATGGCTGTCTGGGGAGGTCTTACATATAGCTGTGAAAAGAAGAGAGGTGAAAAGCAAAGGGGCAAAGGAAAGATATAAGCATCTGAATGCAGAGTTCCAGAGAATAGCAAGAAGAGATAAGAAAGCCTTCTTCAGCGATCAATGTAAAGAAATAGAGGAAAAGAACAGAATGGGAAAGACTAGAGATCTCTTCAAGAACATTAGAGATACCAAGGGAACATTTCATGCAAAGATGGGCTCGATAAAGGACAGAAATGGTATGGACCTAACAGAAGCAGAAGATATTAAGAAGAGGTGGCAAGAATACACAGAAGAACTGTACAAAAAAGATCTTCTTGACCCGGATAATCGTGATGATGTGATCACTCATCTAGAGCCAGACATCTTGGAAAGTGAAGTCAAGCGAGCCTTAGAAAGCATCACTACGAACAAAGCTAATGGAGGTGATGGAATTCCAGTTGAGCTGTTTCAAATCCTGAAAGATGATGCTGTGAAAGTGCTGCACTCAATATGCCAGCAAATTTGGAAAACTCAGCAGTGGCCACAGGACTGGAGAAGGTCAGTTTTCATTCCAATCCCAAAGAAAGGCATTGCCAAAGAATGCTCAAACTACCACACAATTACACTCATCTCACATGCTGGTAAAGTAATGCTCAAAATTTTCCAAGCCAGGCTTCAGCAATACATGAACCGTGAACTCCCTGATGTTCAAGCTGGTTTTAGAAAAGGCAGAGGAACCAGAGATCAAATTGCCAACATCCGCTGGATCATGGAAAAAGCAAGAGAGTTCCAGAAAAACATCTATTTCTGCTTTATTGACTATGCCAAAGCCTTTGACCGTGTGGATCACAGGAAACTGTGGAAAATTCTGAAAGAGATGGGAATACCAGACCACCTGACCTGCCTCTTGAGAAATCTGTATGCAGGTCAGGAAGCAACAGTTAGAACTGGACATGGAACAACAGACTTGTTCCAAATCGGAAAAGGAGTACGTCACCCTGCTTATTTAACTTCTATGCAGAGTACATCATGAAAAACGCTGGACTGGAAGAAGCACAAGCTGGAATCAAGATTGCCAGGAGAAATATCAATAACCTCAGATATGCAGATGACACCACCCTTATGGCAGAAAGTGAAGAGGAGCTAAAAAGCCTCTTGATGAAAGTGAAGGCGGAGAGTGAAAAAGTTGGCTTAAAGCTCAACATTCGGAAAACGAAGATCGTGGCATCCGATCCCATCACTTCATGGGAAATAGATGGGGAAACAGTGGAAACAGTGTCAGACTTTATTTTTGGGGGCTCCAAAATCACTGCAGATGATGATTCCAGCCATGAAATTAAAAGACACTTACTCTTTGGAAGAAAAGTTATGACCAACCTAGACAGTATATTCAAAAGCAGAGACATTACTTTGCCGACTAAGGTCCATCTAGTCAAGGCTATGGTTTTTCCTGTGGTCATGTATGGATGTGAGATTTGGACTGTGAAGAAGGCTGAGCACCGAAAAATTGATGCTTTTGAACTGTGGTGTTGGAGAAGACTCTTGAGAGTCCCTTGGACTGCAAGGAGATCCAACCAGTCCATTCTGAAGGAGATCAGCCCTGGGATTTCTTTGGAAGGACTGATGCTAAAGCTGAAACGCCAGTCCTTTGGCCACCTCATGCGAAGAGTTTTCTCACTGGAAAAGACTATGATGCTGGGAGCAATTGGGGGCTGGGAGGAATTGGGGGTAGGAGGAGAAGGGGACGACCGAGGATGAGATGCCTGGATGGCATCATTGACTCGATGGACGTGAGTCTGAGTTAACTCTGAGAGATGGTGATGAACAGGGAGGCCTGGCCTGCTGCGTTTCATGGGGTCGCAGAGTCGGACTCGACTGAGCAACTGAACTGAATTGAATGCTTCCTAAGACCCCCTTGACTTCACACCCCAGGATGTCCAGCTCTAGGTGAGTGATCACACCATTGTGATTATGAAAGGTGTGTTAGTCACTCAATTATGTCTGTTTGTGACCTCATGGACTATAGCCCACCAGGCTCCTCTGTTCCTGAAATTCTCCAGGCAAGAATACTGGAGTGGGTAGGCATTCCCTTCTCCAGGGGATCTTCCTAACCAAGGGATCGAACCCGAATCTCCTGCATTGCAGGTGATTCTTTACCATCTGAGCCATCAGGGAAGCCCCATTGTGGTTATATTCACTCTTATTTCCTTCTTAGCATATACAAATTCAGTAGAGCTCAAAATGGTAGACTCACTCAGACATGAATGATTCTCTTTATTATAACATTTCAAGGTTGTTTGAACCTCAACAAAGAACTTACATTTTCTCAACCTGTATTGCTTATTTTTAGACTTATAGGGCACTGTAAGAATTAAATTGAATAAATATAAATTATCCCTAACACAGCACCTAACCACAGAGTAGTTGCTCAATAAATGGTAAATGTTAATACAATACTTAAGTTGTGAAGCACGTGTAGGCTCCAGTGTTTACTAAATTTTTCTTTGAAGATTTTTTTCTGATCTGAATACTGGAAATTCTGAGAATCTAGGTGACTTGTCTCAGTTCTAAGGGAGAATCCAGGAGAATTACTGCTTAGAAAGAATACAAATGTATTATAAAATATGAAATTTTGTTTCTTCCTTGTTGGAAAGATTAATCCATTTGTCCATGTTTCTAGAATTTATGTTTATTCAGAAATGATATGTTCTTCATGAATAATGCATTTTATTACACCAACGTTACTCATCCTAATATTAGTTCTATACTTATTCTGACTCAAATATTCATACAGTGGATTTAGCACAAAAATGCAAATTACACACTCTTTTATAAATAAGAACAA
>SJYQ01001277.1:322819-334836 GCA_006410935.1 Redunca redunca
TGTCATATACAACCAAGGAGAAATAATACAATTACATAAAAATGAATAAAATATTTACATTTTTTATAGAAACCACAAAGAAACAAAATACAGGACTGATTTAATATGACATAAATAAAATGGTGTGACTTGTAAGTTGGGCATGGTATAAGAGATATGATTTTCTAGTGGTAACGTCAAGCAAAAGGACAAGGAAAGGAAAGATAAGCTCCTTACATCTTGCATCTTCTGTCATGGGGCTTAAGAAAATACACTAGACACATCTGAGGAACACATCTGAGGAAACCAGAAAGAAATACTGTCTTCAGTAAAAACAAAAAAGTGATAAAGAAGACCAAACAATAAGCAGGCTGAGAACATAGAGTGAGTATCAGTCATGAAAGAGAAGCACTAACAAAATGGTTCAGGAAGGAGCAAATTAGTGGAAAGTTTTGTTGGGACAAACAATATAGAAGTCTTCACTGTATACAAGTGATGGAACACAAGGAAAAAGAACTTGGCGTATGTTTTACAATGATAAATGGTAATCAGTATAAACTCTAAGGATTCTGCTATATCCTGAAAGTAATTCTTGGAGGTTGTGATTTTAGTATGAGGGTGGTTTTTTTCTTAAATAAGAGAAAGGTCGTATGACAGGGGAAGCCCTGGCTAGCAGACTGAAGTGGATGCATTGCCTAGTACCTCTTGTTTTGATAGAGTGATGCAGAAGGGTGGAACTGGTTTCATTCATTCAGAAGTCATTACTGGGCACCTGCTCCACTCTAGATGCTGTATAAAAGCATTACAAATACACCAGTCAGTAAAACCAAAAACAGATCTTCAATTTTAGAGTAAAGATAGATAAAATATATTATGAAGATAATGTGTAATGTGTAATGACAAGATGTGCTATAAAGACAGAAATGATGATAGATATTGACAGAAATGGTAGGAAGTTGATATCTCTGGTGAGGTAATTATAGAAAACACCACATTCCTTCCTGGTCACCACCATCACATTTATGTCCATAAAGTGACATCTGAACACAGCTAGCCTTAAAGCAGAGTGAAAAAAAAACACAATGATATCGAGAAGAACTGCTTCAAACAGGGAAAACATCAAGTGAACATTTCTAGAGGTTAAAGAATGCTTGGGGTGTTCAATAACCAGAGTTCAGTGTGACTGAAGCAGAGTGAATGAAAGTGAGAGAGGTAGGTGTTGTGTTCAGAGAAATGGAAGAACAGAGTTGACTAATAAGGGGAGGTTAAGTCGATATAAGGATGTTAGCATCTGCTTGGAGTAAGACTGGAAATTGTCTGGGGGTTTTGATAAAGAAGTAACACTTTCTGTCTTAGATGGGAGGCTCTAGCTATTGTGGTGATATTAGACTTCTGGGGAGCAAAAGTGGAAGCAGAGACACTAACAATGACCAGAACCTAGGCAAGAAATGATCATGGACTGTGGTGGGTGGTGAGAGTAGTAAGAAGTGGTTGGAGTCCGGATGCATTGTAAGGGTACAGCCAAAAAACTATCCTGATGTGTTAAATGCAAGAGAAAAGAGAGGAGTAAAGGAAGTTACCAAAGTATCAGAATAAGCCTTATTTTATGCCTAGTATGCTGTCTTCTATACAACTCCTTTGAATGTTTTGGCCTTCTTTTGGAATGACTATCATTTTACATCAGTTCAATTCAGTTCAGTCGCTCAGTCGTGTCCGACTTTTGCAACCCCATGAACAGCAGCACGCCAGGCCTCCCTGTCCATTACCTGCCAGGGTTCAGCCCCGGTGGATCCAGAGTAATTCGAAGGGTGGACAGCGTCGGTGTCTAGGAAGGAACTTATTTAATTATAGATATAAAGAGAGATTAGGAGAGGACAGTAGGAAAAATTAGCTAAGAAAAAGAGGCTGAATAACTTGGTTATTGTGGAAAACCAATAAAGCTCCAAGACAAGGAGCTTGCACCACCTACGCAGGCCACAGGCATCTTCCCATTCTCCCGAAGGAGAGGAGACACAAAGGCCTCCCCGGTCAGATCTTAGAAGCTCCGGAAAAATTAGTAGGCTTGGCGAGCCTCTATGCTCCAGGTGGGAATTCAGCCAGAAGATGAGAGAAAGAATGACATGAGGAAACCAGTCTTTCCAGGAACTGATCCATTTCTTTATTTTTCAGGTCTGCTTATATACTTTTTGTTATACATAGAGATAGAATACAAAGTCACGTGGGGTCAGCAGACCTGACCTTTATCAAAATCAGGTGCTTCATACAAATGTATACAAAGGTCTTAGGGGCTTTACATCATCTTCTGGCCATGAGGCCTGCTAACATTTTATGACCCTTTCTTTCTGATAACCGGTTAGTCAACCAGAAAACTTATTTTTTCCAGGGGTGATTTTTCTTAAACCAGGTGCCACCCTCTGACGGCATCAGATAAAGTTGCATTCCTATAGGGTGAAGGTGCAGTGGGTTACAAATAAGAAAGGAATTTACTTAGCCTAAGGTTTAACATGATTAATATCAAAGGTTAATACTTATTTCTCCTATATGCTAGTTATATTCATTAATGTGTATAAGGGCAGGGAATATGGAGACTTAGCAACAAATATTGGCCCAATAAATGAAAACCCTTCACCAGTATAATTTCTAATTAACCCACTATACTATACTAATAATTTTCTAACTTCTCAAAAAAATCTTTATTTAGAAAGTTTAAAGCATCTCATGCCTCTCAGTTGGGAGGCTGTGAACAATCACATGTGGCCGGACGAACCTGTTAGGCAGGCTAGAGAACTTCCAGAGGAGTCTGTGAACTGAAACACTCTTTTCACACCCAGGAATTTATTAACTGGAGCTTGAAGTTAACTCCTTTTCAGAGAGAGGTGGTGGGGGACAGCCCCCCGTAATGTCAAAAGTGTAAGTAAAAGCATAAAGCAGTAAAGTAGGCAGACTCTGGTTTTGGGGGCAGATGCTCGAGAATTTCCAGGGGGACCCCTGAGGCTCGATCCTGCCTTTGCATATGCCAAGCCTCCTTCCTCATGACCTTTGCCACGGGCAGAGTTCCTCACACTGGCCCCCAGCAATCACCAACTCCCAGAGCCCACCAAAACCCACGTCCATTGAGTCGGTGATGCCAACCAACCATCTCATCCTCTGTTGTCCACTTCTCCTCCTGCCGTCAATCTTTCCCAGCATCGGGGTATTTTCAAATGAGTCAGCTCTTCACATCAGGTGGCCAAAGTATTGGAGTTTCAGCTTTAGCATCAGTCTTTCCAATGAAAACCCAAGACTGATCTCCTTTAGTATGGACTGGTTGGATCTCCTTGCAGTCCAAGGGACTCTCAAGAGTCTTCTCCAACACCACAGTTCAAAAGCATCAATTCTTCAGCACTCAGCTTTCTTTATAGTCCAACTCTCACATCCATACATGACCACTGGAAAAACCATAGCTTTGACTAGATGGACCTTTGTTGGCAAAGTAATGTCTCTGCTTTTGAATATGCTATCTAGGTCGGCCCTAACTTTCCTTCCAAAGAGTAAGCATATTTTAATTTCATGGCTGAAATCACCATCTGCAGTGATTTTGGAGCCCAGAAAAATAAAGTCAGCCACTTTTTCCCCATTTATTTGCCATGAAGTGATGGGACCAGATGTCATGATCTTAGTTTTCTGAATGTTGAGCTTTAAGCCAACTTTTTCACTCTTCTCTTTCACTTTCATTAAGAAGCTCTTTAGTTCTTCTTCACTTTCTGCCATAAGGGTGGTGTCATCTGCATATCTGAGGTTATTGATATTTCCTCCAGGAATGCTGAGTCCAGCTTGTGCTTCTTCCAGCCCAGCGTTTCTCATGATGTACTCTGCATATAAGTTAAATAAGCAGGGTGACTATATACAGCCTTGACGTACTCCTTTTCCTATTTGGAACCAGTCTGTTGTTCCATGTCCAGTTCTAACTGTTGCTTCCTGACCTGTATACAGGTCTCAAGAGGTAGGTCAGGTGGTCTGATATTCCCATCTCTTTCAGAATTTCCCACAGTTTATTGTGATCCACACAGTCAAAGGCTTTGGCATAGTCAATAAAGCAGAAATAGATGTTTTTCTGGAACTCTTTTGCTTTTTTGATGATCCAGCAATTGGCAATTTGTTGGCAATTTGATCTCTGGTTCCTCTGCCTTTTCTAAATCCAGCTTGAACATCTGGAAGTTCACAGTTCACATATTGCTGAAGCCTGGCTTGGAGAATTTTGAGCATTACTTTACTAGCATGTGAGATGTGTGCAATTGTGTGGTAGTCTGAGCATTCTTTGGCATTGCCTTTCTTTGGGATTGGAATGAAAACTGACCTTTTCCAGTCCTGTGGCCACTGCTGAGTTTTCCAAATTTGCTGGCATATTGAGTGCAGTACTATCACAGCATCATCTTTCAGGATTTGAAACAGCTCAACTGGAATTCCATCACCTCCACTAGCTTTGTCTAATCTAAATGTCTTCAGCTCCAGTGAGAAACTAATGAACTGATTGTCTAATGTTTCGTTATTAAATAACAATGGTGAAAAGAAAAGGAAACTCAAATTGAGCAAAAATTAATTTTGACTCCAATCTTTAAAGATTATAACTTTTCCTACCTCTCTGGTAATCTCTCACCTAAACAATGGGGAAATTTAGGGCTATGAATTCAGAGCTAAAGATGTATTCCCACTAACCAATATAGCTACTACTATGAGACCTTCAGCATCCTATTTTTTTTTTTCAGCCTAGTGGTACTTCCCCTTTACCGTGTTGGTTGACATGATAAAGAACATTTTGTTACTGGAACCCAGAAGTGTGGAATGCATATCCATTTTTGTTTGACTTGTTATCAGCATTGCCTGTATCATTCTTGTCAAAGACCCTGGTGATCTTACAACACAGAAATTAAAGGATTTTGAAGCTTATGCAACACTGCACTTCGGCTTTTCTCATCTCCTGACTCAGTCTCTTTAATTTTATTCAATATCATGAAGATTCTTCACAAGGTTGAAAGGTTTGATAAATTATTTTATTTAAAAATACAGATCACACAGCCATCCTGTGAAAGGTAATGGAAGATCATCACAGGACAAAAGTACTACTGGCAGTCTGTTGCCTGTTGAAGGACAGATACTTTGCACAATATTTCAGTGAAGTGTTTTCCTCAAGGTTAAAGGGATTGTGCATACTGTGTGAGTATCCTCTGGGGTTCTTTCAGGTGCAGTACAAACTGCTGCATCTGGGGATGCTTCCTAGTGGAACAAGAAACCCCCAGTAAGGAGCAGTGTGCCTCTAGCTTGGAACCTATTGGTTCCCAGAGTTGGGAAATCCAGAATTGGGAAAAATAAAATTACTCTGAGTCAGCTGTCCTGCATCCTGTGACATTAGGGATTACAGGATTAGGTACTGCTGTCTCTTCCCAGCCACCAGTTTGGAGCTCATGGGGAAGGGTACAGAAAAGGAAAGCATCACAATTCCTGGTTGTGGTATGGTCTTTGAGGCTCTGCCACAGCTGCTACATTTAGTCCAGACAACAGGGCTTGGAAATGTGCTTTTCTGTCTTTTTACTTGTTTTCCTTGTATTTCCAGATATTTTACTGAGCATTGTGTTTATTTTGGCATCTTGAAATCAATAATCCTAGCACTTCTATTTATTAGTAGACAGAGGTTATTTATTTTAATAAACTATTAACAGATATTTAGTGGTTTAACTACTGTACAATACTGACAATATATCTTTATGTTCTGATCATCAGAAAAGAGTCTACTTAAATTGTTGTGTCCCTATCTTAAAAAATAGATTATAGAAGGACTGTACCTTAAATCTGCTCAATCTCTTTAACTTTTTGTTCATTTTCTAAAATGAAAATGACAGTTTCCAGGTGGATATTAAAATTCAACATAAAGAAGTATTATCATATACCTTTAATTAAAATCCTTACAGACATGATGTTCTTAATGAAACTTCAATTCAATCTTTTAAAAGCACAGTCAAAACAAAAATCACAGAGAAAGAAAGAAAATCACACTGTAAAAGAATCACAGTGCTGCATTTTAATTTTAGTTATTTTTAAACGTTAAGATTGAGTTTCATAGACACTGAGTAACTTGTTCAGGTTCAAAGGTAAGTGAAAGACCTAGGATCCAAGATGAAGAACTCCTGAATCTAAGACCCCCACATACTTCATTCTACCATGTCTCTAAGCCAAAGACTGGGGTCTACCAAGCATGTGTGACAAACACTCTTGTTCTTTGCCCAAAGACACTGCACAAATCCAAGCTATGAATGACATCAGCCATTGACACAAAAGAAAATCTGTCACTGATTTTTTTTATTTCAAAGACATGAAAATAGTAAGTGTTCATCTATCAATTATAAACAAAGAAATGCCAGGCAAAACAGAGAAGGCATGCCTTAGTGCCTATGCAAAATTAAATTCTGCTTAACAACAGGGTCTTCTTTACAAAATGCTGTTAGCGGAACTAATTAAAACCTGTTTATTGCAGTAGAGATGAAAGTTCAACTCAGCTGTGAAAATATAGGAAATAGTTACAATGACAGGATCTGATTGACACATCCAGAGTTCTTATTATCACCAAGGAAAAATAAGATTTCCTGGGACATATTAGCACATCGATAATTCTGATGGATGTGTGGGGATATCACGAAAAAGACTTCCTGCTACTCCTAGGTAGCCTTCGAATGCTTGCTGGCACTCTGTCTCTAGGAATGATGAACCTGGTGAAATTGGCTGCTGATCTTTCTGAGTGTCCTTAACAGTGCAATACCTCAGGTGTAAGAAAAAAAAGAAAAAGAAATTGATAGTTTGATTTATAATTTAAAAATGAAATTGGCCATAATATTTTGAAATTAGATTTAGTATAATTTGAAATTACATAAAATGGAAGCACCTTATTAACAGAAATCCAATGACCAAAAATGACCATCAATATGATGAGAAGAATATTATTTCAGGTCTATCTCTATGCACATGAACAGAAGATCAACAAAGATGATTTTGGTGAAGTGTTTTTTACATTTAGCTTTAATACAAATGAGAGAAACAAAAAATTATTTCTGATTTAAAACTAAAGTGATCACTAAATTTGAGATAAATGCTTGTCACTTGGAGTCAACTGATGCTCTAAAGTTAAGGGGAAAAAATTATTTTATCAAACATTGCTTTAACTAAAATTAACCGCAGTTTAATTTTAGAGACTCTCTACTTACTTTCTACTTTGAAGTATTAACAAATTAGCATTCTTATCCTTCCTTCCACATTCCTTTCAATATCATTTAAAGACTATCAGTCGGTCAATTTAGTTGCTCAGTCATGTCTCACTCTTTGTAACCCTATGGACTGCAATATGCCAGGCTTCCCTGTCCATCACGAACTCCTGGGGCTTACTCAAACTCATGTCCATTGAGTCAGTGATGCCATCCAACCATCACATCCTCTGTTGTCCCCTTCTCCTCCTGCCTTCAATCTTTCCCAGAAACAGGGTCTTTTCCAAGGAGTCAGTTGTTCTCATCAGGTGGCCAAAGTACTGGAGTTTCAGCTTCAGCACTAGTCCTTCCAATGAATAGTCAAGACTGATTTCCTTTAGGATGGACCAGATGGATCTCCTTTCAGTCCAAGGGACTCTCAAGAGTCTTCTCCAACACCACAGTTCAAAAGTATCAATCATTTTTCCTTCATTGCCAAGAGTTATACACATATTATATTTTGCAAACTTAATTCATTGGTTATTTAGCTTCAGTATCATATTAACATAAACTGAAGGTTAACCTCCTATTGATTTACCACAACTTCTTTAATCATCATTTTCTTGAATTTCTTCATAAAGTACTTTTTACTCCAGAAGCAACTATATATATATATAGTTTATGTAATATATATATAATATATAAAAGTGAAAGTGAAAGTCTGTTGCTAAGTCATGTCCAACTTTTTGCAATCCCAGGGACTATAGCTTGCCAGGCTCCTCTACCCATGGGATTTCCCAGACTAGACTACTTGAGTGGGTTGCCACTTCCTTCTCCAGGAGATCTCCTGACACAGAGATTGAACCTGCATCTTTGATGTCTCCTGCATTGGTAGGCAGAGTCTTTACCACTGAGCCACTCTAAGATGTGTGTGTGTGTGTGTGTGTGTGTGTGTGTATACATATAATTTTTAAACAGTAGAGAATATGACTGTTTACAAATTGTTATCTTTGGTCACCCTTCCTTGCTCCTAAACTTTATGGATATTGTACAATTTACAACTTTCTTCTGGGATTAAACATTGTGGAGAACTTTAAAGTCACCTTGACTTTTTCTGTTGGTAAAGGACTTTCTGCCTCTGTGCTTATTACTTTCTCTGTGTGTGTGCTCACTCATGTCTGACTCTTTGCAACCCCATGGACTGTAGCCTGCCAGGCTCCTCAGTCCATATAATTTTCTAGGCAAGAATACTGGAGTGGATTGCCGTTTTCTACTCCGGAGAATCTTCCTGACCCAGGGATCAAACCCACATCACTTGCAACTCTTGCATGGCAGGAAAATTCTTTACCACTACTTCACTGTCCTTGGTGATTCACAGGGAAGCCTGGCATGCTGCAGTCCATGGGATCGCAAAGAGTCGGACATGACTGAGCAACTGAACTGAACTGAATGCCACCTGGGAGTCTCCCTATTACTTTAGTACTTACAATTAAATAACTTAACTGCAATATATTTTTCTTATCCATAATTCCTAGTCACACTTTTTGTAGAACAAATAATATTCCTGAATTACAGTCAATTCTTTTCTTCAAGAATATTCTATTATAGCCTTCCTCTTATTTAGTATATTTTATGACTTTTTTTTTAAATTAGGGTTCAGTTCAGTTCAGTCGCTCAGTCATGTCCGACTCTTTGCGACCCCATGAATCACAGCACGCCAGGCCTCCCTGTTCATCACCATCTCCTGGAGTTCACTCAGGCTCATGTCCATCGAATCCGTGATGCCATCCAGCCACCTCATCCTCAGTCATCCCCTTCTCCTTCTGCCCCCTATCCCTCCCAGCATCAGAGTCTTTTCCAATGAATCAACTCTTCGCATGAGGTGGCCAAAGTACTGGAGCTTCAGCTTTAGCATCATTCCTTCCAAAGAAATTCCAGGGCTGATCTCCTTCAGAATGGACTGGTTGTATCTCCTTGCAGTCCAAGGGACTCTCAAAAGTCTTCTCCAACACCAGAGTTGAAAAGCATCAATTCTTCGGCATTCAGCCTTCTTCACAGTCCAACTCTCACATCAATACATGACCAGAGCCTTGACTAGATGGACCTTAGTTGGCAAAGTAATGTCTCTGCTTTTGAATATGCTATCTAGGTTGGTCATAACTTTTCTTCCAAGGAGTAAGCGTCTTTTAATTTCATGGCTGCAGTCACCATCTGCAGTGATTTTGGAGCCCCAAAAAATAAAGTCTGACACTGTTTCCACTGTTTCCCCATCTATTTCCCATAAAGTGATGGGACCGGATGCCATGATCTTCGTTTTCTGAATGTTGAGCTTTAAGCCAACTTTTTCGCTCTCCTCTTTCATTTTCATCAAGAGTTAGGGTAGTTAGGGTTAACTACCTTGAAATTCAATAGCTTGCCCTCCACATCTTTTGCATTATGTTCTTAGTCATTCAGTCGAGTCCGACGCTTGCAACTCCATAGACTGTATGTACCCTGCCAGGCTCCTCTGTCCATGAGATTCTCCAGGCAAGAATACTGGAGTGTGTTGCCATTTCCTTTTACAGGGGATCTTTCTGACCCAGGGATCAAACCCAGGTCTCCTGCATTGCATGCAGACTCTTTACCGACTGAGCTTCGAGGGAAGCCCACCTTTTATGTTATCTCTAACTAATTTGAATTGTTGTTCCTCTGCATTCACTGTAAGTATCTCAAGTTATTTATTATTACAGTGATTTGATTTTCAATAGGAGTCTTGCTGAACTGTACATTTATTCACTTTATTTAAGTGTTTCTTCTTGCTACTCTTTAAAGAATCCTGATCGTCTATTCACCAGATCATCCTTTTCTTGGCCTGTTGTTGCTCAATCTTTTCATACTTAATGAAAAGTTGAGCCACACTGAAGAAGCTGCTCTTTGCTACTGTAACTCAAGCCGCCTCTATTCTGGGCTGTCTCAACATACTACCCACTTACTTTTGTAATGCTTTTCAGTACCTTCAATTCTTGAGATATTATGTTGGTTAATGAATTTATTAGCATGATTTTGACCCTTCTTTTCTCTTCCCCACCCATGACACCTTTAATATTTGAGCTTAAATCGATTAATGCAGAAAGTTGCTTAACCAATGACTGCATAAAATGCTGCCTAAATATTTTGGCAGTGCCATCAGCAAGATGACAAAACAGAGTTGAGCATTTTTTTCTCACATAGAAACTGACATCTACTCATGGAACAAAATACCTACATGAGAACTCAGGAATCCAGGTGAGAGATTAAAAAATCCAAGTGCAACATGGAAATGAGAAAAGATGCACTGAGTAGGGTAGCAAAGACAACTTTGCAGCTTCACTTTATTCTTACATTTTCCCATAGCCCTTACAGTGAATATTATGGAAGTCCTAGAAGAACAGAAAGAGAAAGGGACAGAAAACTTGCTTAAAGAAACAATTACTGAAAAATTTGGAATTTGGGGAGGGAAATGGATATCCAAACTCAAAAAGCTTAAAAGACCACATATATATATAGAAACTGAAGAGATCTGCACAAAATACGTTATAATCAAACTGCAAAAATAAAGAAGAGAACTTGGAAAACCCTACAACTGTCTTGCAGCATACACTAGCACCCCTCTCTAACTCTTTAGTAAATTTTGGCAGGCCAGGACTAGGGGAATAATATATTCAAAGAACTGAGAGAAAAAAAACTGCCAACCAAGATTAGTATACGTGGTAAACCTTATCCTTTAAAAATGAGGGAGCAGACATTCCCAGGTAAACACAAACTGAAGGGATTCATCACCGGTAAAACTAATAGTAGTCATGTATGGATGTGAGAGTTGGACTATAAAGCTGAGTGCTGAAGGAGATGGGAATACCAGACCACCTAACCTGCCTCTTGAGAAATCTGTATGCAGGCCAGGAAGCAGCAGTTAGGACTGAACATGGAACAACAGACTGGTTCCAAACAGGAAAAGGAGTATGTCAAGGCTGTATATTGTCACCCTGCTTATTTAACTTCTATGCAGAGTACACCATGAGAAACACTGGACTGGAAGAAGCACAAGCTGGAATCAAGATTGCCGGGAGAAATATCAATAACCTCAGATATGCAGATGACACCACCCTTATGGCAGAAAGTGAAGAAGAACTAAAAAGCCTCTTGATGAAAGTGAAAGAGGAGAGCGAAAAAGTTGGCTTAAAGCTCAATATTCAGAAAACGAAGATCATGGGATCTGGTCCCATCACTCCATGGGAAATAGATGGATAAACAGTGGAAACTGTCAGACTTTATTTTTTTGGGCTCCAAAATCACTGCAGATGGTGATTATAGCCATGAAATTAAAAGACACTTACTCCTTGGAAGAAAAGTTATGACCAACCTAGATAGCATATTCAAAAGCAGAGACATTACTTTGCCAACAAAGGTCCATCTAGTCAAGGCTATGGTTTTTCCTGTGGTCATGTATGGATGTGAGAGTTGGACTGTGAAGAAGGCTGAGAGCCGAAGAATTAATGCTTTTGAACTGTGGTGTTGGAGAAGACTCTTGAGAGTCCCTTGGACTGCAAGGAGATCCAACCAGTCTCTTCTAAAGGAGATCAACCCTGGGATTTCTTTGGAAGGAATGATGCTGAAGCTGAAACTCCAGTACTTTGGCCGCCTCATGCAAAGAGTTGATTCTTTGGAAAAGACTCTGATGCTGGGAGGGATTGGGGGCAGGAGGAGAAGGGAATGACCCAGGATGAGATGGCTGGATGGCATCACTGACTTGATGGACATGAGTCTGAGTAAACTCTGGGAGTTGGTGATGGACAGGGAGGACTGGAGTGCTGC
>SJYQ01001277.1:346542-373146 GCA_006410935.1 Redunca redunca
GGACAACAGAGGATGAGAAGGCTGGATGGCATCACTCACTCAATGGACATGAGTCTGAGTGAACTCTTGGAGCTGGTGTTGGACAGGGAGGCCTGGCGTGCTGCGATTCATGGGGTCACAAAGAGTCAGACATGACTGAGTGACTGAACTGAACTGATTGTGTTTCATCTTCATTCATCTTAATATACTAATTTATCTTGTGCATTTTTGAGTCAATATTAACTTAATTTCCTAAGTTTGTTTTTCTTTTCAAAATGCCTCATGTTGTTGTGTTCTGAATACATTTTATTTTGGTGAGAGAGCTTACTTCATATTAATTCAATACCATTTAAATTTACTGAAGCTTTTTTTATGGCCTAGATTATGATCTATCCAGGAGAATATTTGATAGGCACCTAAGGAAAATATTTTTTTTTCTTTTTATAGAAGGAATGCTCAATTCATGCCAATTTGGTCTAGTTGGTATATAGCATTGTTCAGGCCTTCTATTCCCCCTGTTTATCTTTTGTCTAGTTTTTCTATTGACTATTAAATGTGAAGTATAAAGTCTCTAAGTATCATTGTTATATTCTTCGTTCTTTATTTCTCCCTTTATTTTTGCTTCATATATTTTGAGAGTATGTTGGTTAATGCATATTTTTATAATTGTATGAAATTCTTGATGAATTGTTCCTTTATCAATATATGTGCTTCGTTATATCTAGTTATGTTTGTTTGTTAAAACTCTATTTTGGAGGAAATATATATATGTAGTTATGACTGATTTGAGTTGTTGCACAGAAACCAAAACAATGTAAAGCAAGTATCCTCCAATTATATATAAAGTAATTAATTTAAAAACAGAGTATTTTGTATAACAGACTTGTAGTTACTAAGGGGTAGAGGAGGTGGGAGAGTGAAGGATTGGAGGCTTGGGATTAAAAGATGAAAACTATTATATATAGGTTGGATAAGCACAAGGTCCTTGTTACAGCACAGAAAACTATATTCAATACCTTATGATAAATCATAATGGAAAGTATGAATATATATATATATATATATATATATATGCAACTGAGTTCCTTTCCTGTATAGAATAAATTAACACAACATTGTATTCAATAAAAATAATTTTTTTTTGGTCTATTTTGTCTAACACAAGTTTAGTATACCATCCGTCTTATGGTTAGTTTGCGTGATATACATTTTGCATCTTCTTATTTCCAAAATACATGTCCCTTTGAATCTAAAGTGTGTATCCTATAAATATCAAATGTGCTGTACTTAGTCCCTCAGTTGTGTCTGACTCTTTCAAACCCATGGACTGTAGGCTGCCAGGCTACTCTGTCTATGGGGATTCTCCAGGCAAGAATACTGGAGTGGATTGCTGTGCTTTCCTCCAGGGGATCTTCCCAATCCCAGGATCAAATGCAGGTCTCTTGCATTGAAGGTGGGTTCTTTACCATCTGAGCCACCAGGGAAGCCCATGAATACTGGAGTGGTGAGCCTATCCCTTCTCCAGGGCATCTTCCCAACCCAGGAATTGAACTGGGGTCTCCTGCATTGCAGGTGGATTCTTAACCAGTGAGCTACCAGGGAAGCCCCATAAATTAAAAATAAATAAATAGCAAATAGTTGTATGCTATTTTTTTATCTAGCATGACAGTTTATGCATTTTGGTGGATCCATTAATCCATTTTCACTTAATGTTAGTGTTGATTATGTTGAGTTTGTTTCTCTCATTTCATTTTCCTGTATATTTCATGCCTCCTTTGTTCCTCTGTTCCTACTTTATTTCTTTTATACATTAATCAAATATTTCCTAATAAACACTGTTTTTGGCCATGCTATGCACCATGTCAGATCTTAGCCTCATGACAAGGGACTGAACTCTTGCCCTCTGTGTTGGAAGCATGGAGTTTTAATCACTGTACCACCGGGGAAGTCCTAATAAACAGTTTAATACCTTTTAAAAAGTTTTATTGTATTTATATTTTCTTAGTGTACTCGAAGATTTACCATACAAATCTTGTTAGGACTCGCTTCCTAAAATTTTAAATTTTAATTTAAAATTGATATAAATTTAACTTCAGTCACTAACAAAAGCAACTTTATTCGTTTACATTCTGCCGCCTCACTTTATTTCATTGTTGTTACAAATTATGTCTTTATATTTTGTATACCCATTAACACAGACATATATCTTCTTCTCCATTTATTTTTAAAAACTGTGGAATATAAAAAATGAAGTTATAAAGCAAATTGCCCTGACTGCACTTGGATGACTGACTATGTTGGTAGCAGCAGCATTTGTTCATGAGATATAGCTGTTACTGTACTTCAAAGATGGTCACAAGGAACATAAATTGATACTTCATGGAAAAGTAAAGATTAAGTGTTTTGAAATAAGACAGAGTAGAGGTTGTGTATAATTGGAGACATTCATATAATATACCAAGGATGTCAAAATAGATTTGAGAGAAGAAAATATTCAAAGCAGATATTTGAGGTCTGGATGTAGAAAAAAATAAGATAGCACTTTGATTTAAAGATATGGAATCATACTTGTTTCCATTTATACTTTTTAACCTATACAATATAATAGACACCTTTCTCTTTTATACTTTAGATATCTTTCTCAAATATTACAAATAATTTTACTGTATAAATATGTAGTGTTAATCTGTTAAAATATAATTAAGCTAGTGAAACATTTTGCAAATGTCTATAATTACTGTTAATAATTAAATGATACAAATGACCCAATGGCATTATAAAGTTAATGGGTTTGGGTTCAAATAAAATGTGTCTATAAGTGACCAAATGCATAACAAAATCAAGATGCAGTCAAGCATTTGACACCAAACAAATTTAAAGATAGTAATTCCACAAAAACTGAAGTTAAAAAATTTTCTGACATGTTTGTGTTGATTATCTGTAGTCTTCTACATGGAAATATATGCTGCTCTTTAGTCCACTGTACAAATAAACAAAATAAACTATTAAAATATTAAGCATGAGATGCAAAATAGTATATAAATTTTAAGCAGCAAAACATTCACATCACAAAATAAAATGCAGATATATAAATACATGAATTTCTGTCCCAAGGCAACAAACAAGAAAATGACTAACAATGCCTCCGCCTCAAATTCAATCAAAATGAGTTAGAAAATGTTCACATATGTAAAATACATGCATGGTTCTTCAGAAATGGGAGACATGTGATTCTTATTACTAGAGGAGCTGTTTTACAATTGCAGAGAAAACAAAAAGAGAATAATATTTTTTAAAAAATCAGAATAGAAGTGTTTAGAACTCAGAACATGCTAACTGAAAAAAAGTCTTTAATTGGTGTGGAGGCAGCTATTCTGAGCACCAAAGAGCTTCCCGAGTTCTGTGTTAGCTAATCTAGAAAGCAAGAGGCCCACAACTTAGAAGTTATAGAAATTAATCAAAGGATTGTAGTTGGAATAATGGGGTCAATTTTTGTTCTAAGTTCTTCTCCAGTACTTCAGCCTCCTACAGAGATTTGAATCTGTGGTATCTGAAATTAATCCAAACCAGAAATTTTCTTTAGTAAATAGATATCTTTCTGGAGAGATTTAGAGCTCCTAAAGAGGATCTGAAACCTACAGGAAAGCATTTCTTATTTTAACTGCGGTAGAGTTATCCTCTTGCCTGTAACTCATACATATCGTCATATAGAATCATTCAGACTATAAGCACACCCAAAGATGTACCATTACGAAAATCTCAACTCTAAAATAAAAAGAAGATGCAAATATAATTTTTTTTCAGGAAGCAAGAACAAGTTGCCAACAAATGAAAAGAAAACCAGATTGGAAATTTATTATTCATCAGCAAAAATTACTCCAAGATAGTGTGTCAGTGACATCACAATTCTCAGGAAATATTATTTTAGACTAGATGTTACATTAAATGTCAGGCTACTTGCAAGTGTTTTAAACTATAGAAATTTTAAATTATTAAAGGGGTTAACTTCTAACAAATCTTTCCTAAATACTAACACCCCTTACACAGCAACAAAACAAAGTTAAAACCAAAGGAAAAGGGGGAGAAAATAGATTCCAAGAAATATCATACAAACTTGGAACCCAAGAAAAAGATGACATAAGATCCAAGATAGTAGAGTGGTAGTTTCCAGGGGCTGAGGGAAGGGAGAATTGGGGAAAAGTTGGTCAAAAGCGAAATATGAGTAAGTTCTGGAGATTTAAGGCATAACACGGTGATTACAGTCACAATACTCACATGCTTCACAGTTGCTAAATCTTAAATGTCTACCAAAAAAGACAATTATGTGATGTGATGGAGGCATTAGATAATATTATGATTGTAATCGTATTGGAATATATAAATGTGGCAGATCAACACTTTGGGCATCTTAAACTCAGACAATGTTACATTAAATATATCTCAATAAAAAGAAATGAAATTTTAAAAAATTATTTTCAATTGAACCAAAGGTCTAGATTTTTTGTATTCAAACTTCACAAGTTACTAGATGAGGGCTATTTATAGAGAAACTTTTTGATCTTGAGCAGATGATAATTTTCTGAAAGAAAAGTAGTTGTTGCCACCTAGCACCTTTAAAAAAATGAGTGACTCATCCTGAAGTGGGGTTCTGGGCAGGACACCACAGCATCTACTATTATAAATGTACTCTAGGAAATAATTTTAAGTGAATGAATGCAAAAGAAGAAATTTTCACAGTCAAGGCAACATTGCATTTAGGTATGCATCATTTTTCCCTGCTTGATGTGGTCAAGAAGTAGGTAATAAAATCACAATGAATTGATTCATCTGGGTTGAAGCAATTCAGAAACTTGAAACTCCAGAACATGCAGAATCCAAGTCTTCCACTAATTGCGTGCCACTACTCCCAATTAATGGTGCTTCCCACCTGCAACTTCAAGACTCTGCAAAGGTTAATGCCTTAAAAGAAAGCAAATACTGTTCTCAGTATTTACTTAAAACTCCCCTCCTGGTAACTGCAGACACATGTTTAAAATTAAATATAGTTAAAAATCACAGAGGGGAAGTTATGGTTCAGCTAAGGTAGAAAGGACCTATGCATGAAGGTAACCGAAGAGTCAAGCCAACACATGAATGACACCAAGGGTGCTGAATGAAGGGAGAAGGGCATAAAGTTGGATACTGTTGAGTTTATTGGTACAAAACACTATCTGAAGACATAGGAATAAACGGTTTGGCAAAGATTCAGGAGGACTATGTTAATGTGCTACTAGAATGACTCTTGATAGTTTGGAAACATGATAACTCATACCAATGAGGTAGAAAAGCCAGAACTTCTGCTGAAAATCATGAAGGAAATGGCAGTGCTAGAATGGATATCCTACATAAGTCCTGAAAACACACAATCTATGTTCCATGGGCAAGCTAGATGGCACCCCATTTACCAAAGTAATAAGGAGGGTACTGGTGAGTTGGTACTAGTATCCTAGAGAAGCCCAGTGGCAGCTGTTCTCCATATGCTGAAGCTTGAAGGTAAGTAAAGCTAGAAAGTATCAGCTCCCCACCGATGATGATTCTAGGATCCAAAATAGGGGTCAGATAGCTGTCATTAATTATCAGAAACAAAGTAGCCTTAATTACTGGAAATGAATAGCAAGCAACCAGAGAAGTTTGATTTACAGAAAGCTTTGTGGTTGGTTCCTAGAGATAAGGAAAGCAGCAACAATGGTATTACTTTATAAAACAATACTTTTTTTAAAAGATTGAAAATGGGCTCTGGATAATCAAACCTGAGGCTATTTACTTGTACAACCATATACCAAAGAAAGGAGGCTACCTAAAACATTTTGAGGCCAACTGCCCTGTGACTGTTTTTCACAAATACCTCTTTGGTAACAACTTTAGCACTGAGTGAGTTCTGAATTAGTAGATATAAGGGCACATTTTTGAGCCAGTCTTTCCATGGACTCCCAGTTGTTGTTCAGTCACTCAGTCGTGTATAACTCTGTGAACCCGTGGACTGCAGCAAGCCAGATCCCCTGTCCTTTGCTACCTCCTGGAGTTTGCTCAAATTCATGTTTATTGAGTTGGTGATGCTACTAAACATCTCATCCTCTACTACACTCTTCTTTTGCCTTCAATCTTTCCCAGAGTCAGGGTCTTTTTCAGTGAGTATGGCTATTCGCATCAGGTGGCCAAAGTATTGGAGTTTCAGCTTCAGCATCTGTTCTTCCAATGAATATTCAGCGTTGGTTTCCTTTAGGATTGACTGGCCTGATCTCCTTGCTGTCCAAGGGACTCTCAAGAGTCTTCTCCAGCACCACAATTTGAAAGCATCAATTCTTCAAGGCTCAGCTTTCTTTATGGTCCAACTCACATCCGTAGGTGATTACTAGGAAAACCATAGCTTTGACTACGTGGACCTTTGTCAGCAAATTGATGTCTCTGCTTTTTCATATGCTGTCTAAGTTTGTCACAGTTTTCCTTCCAAGGAGCAAGCATCTTTTAATTTCATGGCTGCTGTCACTGTCTGCAGTGATTTTGGAGTCCAAGAAAATACAATCTGTAACTGCTTCCACTTTGAACTACCAGACAGGCAAACAAAAGCAATTACAGTTCTTTGCAAATCAGGTCCACACTGTTCCTCCAGGACTGATAATAGAAATGAAGGCTATTAAGGTTACAGCTGAGTGGGACTGAGCTGGTAAGCAGGGTGTGGGACTAGGGTAAGTTATAATCCCCCAAAACTAACGTTCGTACTGAGATTCAGTCACTCCACTTTTCAAGAATAAGCATTCCCCTAAGTGCTGAAAAACAACTAACAGCTGTTGTCAGTTTTTTCATTGTGTTTCCAGATGACCAGATTTTGGAGTTCCTTATTCCACCCTTTTTACTAATATTATTCTGTTTGTTTTTTATAAGCTCATTTATGATAGACATACAGTAGATAAGATACACAAATGGCCATAAGAAAATGGTCACTGGATTATTTTCTGGAAAAAAAAAAACTAACTTGTTCACATTTTTAGTACACCCGTGGTGGATTCATGTCAATGTATGACAAAACCAATACAGTATTGTAAAGTAAAACAAAGTTAAAATAAAAATTAAAAAAAAATAAAATAACAAGAGGAAAAAAATAAAAAATAACAGATTTTTTTTTAAATCATACAATACAGTTTAAAAGGACAGAGAAAGAAAAGATACTTTATAAAACAGTGCATATCAGATGTCATAAATGGGGTGATGGAAATTGTGTAACATCAGATTTCCATCAAAGATATCTGCCTTTTATAGCATGAATGGCAGTAAAAGAGACTGCAGAACAGACAGTTTCATAGTTTTATGCTGGGGGTATCATGGTTTTTTTTTTTTTAAATGTTAGGTAATTAACTTTTGGCTTAACATTTAATTGTTATTGATTCAGACAAGTAATCTGTTCATTTAAAAATTATGAATTCAAGACCATATTTCAAAGAAGAAAGTTAAGAGAATAGCAGGTTATTGAGAAAATAAATAAAACATTTAATCTCTATATTTAGTCCTACTCCTCCAAAAGGTGGGTTAGGCTTGCGGAAAGCATATCTAGAAGAAAGGTTATTTTAGCCTCCAGCTAGAATACAACATTGAAGATCCTGAATCACTGTACAGAGAATCTGCTGGAAATCAAATTTTCATTCCCCCTGCTTCATATGTTTTATTCTTGTGAATAAAGCAATTTCAGTGCAAACTCAAAGGGATATTTTATTAAGAGGATAAAAGACTGTGCTGGACATTTGCCTGTCTACTCTCATATATATCCTAGTTTTCTATCACTGGAAACGATATTTCCCAAGGTCCCTTGCAAGTGGCTTTCATCTATTGAAAAATTATATCCAATTTTTTACAATTACTATTTCAGGTAACTTTTAGAAACACATTGTCAATTTCTAACAAAATTCTGTTTGGGGACTTGACTGTTAACTGAGTTGAATTTAAAGACTACCTTTTAGGAAACTTGATGCTTTTACAATATAAAACCATCCTATCCACACATCCAGTTTTCTTATCATATTTTCCATCTCTTTTATGACCTGTAATAGGGTAAGCTAATTTTCTCCACCACTTTCTTATGCATATTTGTTTGATAATTTGCCTGTGTTTTCCCATTTTCACCCTCCGTCCTTCTTCCCTGCCTTTTTAATAGGATCTCTATTTTCTTTCATTTTCTAAATGTATAGACAGCAATTGATTGCTTTATGCTTAATTGTATCTGGCTGCTTGTTTATCTTTCATGTTAGTTTTCATAAATATCTACCTGTATTATCTAGGGAGATGACACTAATATCTATAAGAAATAATTTGTCTCTTTCTTTTCCCTGTATTCACCACTTCTTCACTGTGTTATGTGTATTCAACACTCAGTTCATAATTGAATGAAACACTAATACTATGCTGGGCATTCTGGTATCATTTCTGATTTTATAGAGAAAGCATCTAAATTTCAAAATACAGTACAGTGCTTGCTGAAGCTTTCCTGTATACATGCACTTCTCATACAAACTTTTTTTTTAATGAAAAGAAAGAATTTCACTTTACTTTTTAAATGATCTCAAACATGAATTCGTCTTGAATTTTAAAAATGGTTTCCACTATATAAATGATCATATATATTTTTATGTTTAATCCTCATGTTTATTGAAACATGTTAATAGATATCCATTGTTGAATAGTTTTTACTTTATTAAATGAATCTTAGCTGGTTATGAAATTATATTCTTTTAGTGTATCTCTACACTTAATCTCTTTTTTGTTTTTATATCTTGGCTTATTGGCAAAATTTATCTGTAATTTTTTATTCTCTGCATGCTTGCCCAATTTGAGTACCAGGGTTATATGAGCTCTAAACCTACACTGAGTTGTATCTGTGGCTGGAGAGAAAATAAGGAGATCTCACTTGGCTTCTCAGGCTGTAGTACCCCCAATTAACTGCCCTACTGGTTGTTCCTGAGCGCTTCCACCTATTTACTATGGTTTCACTCCCATATTTTGAAACTGTCCACTGTGCATATATTGATGCAATTCCTACCATCAACTCGGTACATTTACTACTTTGTTTTTCAAGACACTAGTACTTCATGTTTTCCCATTTTCTGTTTTCAAATAGTTTAACAGTCATTCATTAAATAATATGCTTTCCATCATTTAAAAGAGTCACTTTTAAATGGATTCTCATCACAGTTAACATAAAACAGATTCCTCAGAGTGGTCTTCAGGGCCCTGTGTAATCTGGCTCTCTCTAGACATCCAGTCTCATCTCCAATCCTGCTTCACTATACTCATTCAGCTACAGCTACACTATACTCATTCAGCTACAGCTACACTATCTTCCTTTGTGTTTCTCAACATGTTCAATATGGTCCATTTTAGAGTATTTACATTTGTACCTAGAATGTACTTTATCTCATCTCTGTGATTTTTTTTTAGTCTTGCTCAGATAGAACTATCCCCAAATTGTTATCTAAAATAGCACCCTTTACCACTCTACTTTCCTATGATTTTACCTTCCTTCATTGCTCTTATTAGCTGACATTCTAAGATATATTTGCTTGCTTGTTTTCTGTCTATTTAATTAAAAGGTAAAGATGAAGGGAGGGAATTTGTTGTTCTGTTCATTCACTGTTGTTTTATTCTATTCAATTCCCTTTGTCCACATCAGTGAACTTAACTACATTACAAAACTACCAGAGTTCGAAAGAGATCATCTGAATTCAGGAAAGATATGGCTAAACAACAGAAGAAAATACAGAAAATACAAGGATATGATATATATATAGCATATATATACTATAGCAAGCACTAAAATAATTCTGCTAAATAAATACATAAAGGGAAGGAAAGCTTTAGTTTGTGTCTAGGATGCATATTATAGCACAATGTTAAAAATCCTAGCTTATAAAAGTTCTCTGCAACTCATTCCCTGGACTCAATCATTGATAAATTCCTGCCAAATAATGTGTCCTACACAGTTCAACAGTCTTTAACTCATTGTAATTACTGCTGCTCTAATTTAGGTTTCCTCATCTCTAGCCAGCGTGGACTAATAGCAACCAGTCTTGCTACCTCCAGGCTCTTTGTATCCAAGATGAAGTCCTCTTGTCACCAGATCTATATGACTTCTTGACTGCTTCAGAACTGGAACATGGTTTGGAACCACTCTAGGTTCCCCTATCTAATTTTACTAAACTCTCTTTGATTCTGTTCAATGAATAATGCAATTCTTCAGTTAACATGATGATGACTTCCTTATTTATTATGATATTAGTGAAAACATTTGTCTAATGTAGTGTTTCTCAAACTTGAACATGTATTCAAATCCCTGGGAGGGCTTAATCGACCACACATTTTTGAACCCTACTGCCCCAGTATCTGTTTCAGTATGCCTGGAACTCTCTTCTGGAATCCCCAAATGCTACAAATAAAGCTAGACATTGTATTTTAAAACTTTTAAAGTAGAATAATTCCTGGCTAGGTTAGATATAATTTATCCATAGTCACTTAATTGTATATTTAATAGTTTTTCTTCTTTCTTTTCCCAACTTCTATGCATCTGGTAGAAACGTATTTTCTGTCATTTTGAAATCAGCCTTCTTTCATTTCTAATATTGCTACAGGCTTTTATTTTTATGAATACTGGTCATATCAGATTATTCTGGTTAGTAAAGGGGAGAGGTTTTATGACTAGATGCGTGTGTGCATGCTTGTTCAGTCAAGTCCGACTCTTTGCAACCCCATGGACTATAGCCCGCCAGGCTCCTCTGCCATGGGATTTCCCAGGCAAGAATACTGGAGTGGGTTGCCCTTTCCTACTCCAGAGGATCTTCCCCACCCTGGGACTGAACGCCCGTCCTTTGTGTCTCCTGCATTGGCAGGTGTATTCTTTACCGCTGCACCACCTGGTACGTCCCTTGATGGTTAGGCACTCATTGTTTACCAAAGGTTTATAATATTTCCATCGTGGTATAGTTTTTCACTTCGCCTATTTATTAAGTGACAGTTGTGGTTGGGAATAGTATTATTCAAGAGTTAGAGGCAATCATTTACAAAGACGATAGTGCGTAATGTTGCCATGTGCAGTAAATACAACTAGTCTGAATCAAGATACATTATGTATAGAGTCCAAGGTTAATTGTCACCAGCCCTTTTCATTTAGCCTTTAAAGAAAGAAATCTATTATTGGTGAATATATAATATCTTTATATATAACATTATTTTACTTATGTTTTTAAAGTAATTTGGTGGAAAGACAGGCACTGTAGAGGGTGCAAGGTTTAACTGCAAAATGTGTAAAAATGCTGAAACAAACTGGCCTCTGGTTACATGACCTCTCAGTACTAAGTACCACGATACTCACCATCAGTTGGCATTGTTTATTTAGCACATGTGGCATGCAATACATTTTAGAAGCATTTAAAGCTTGCTTTGGCTTATAAATTTGGGATTTTTATAAATTTGACTTATGGAAACAGTTTTCATATGTCATCCTCTACTGCAGTGACAATATTTATAGACTGAACTAATTTAGAAAGATATTGAACAAAATCCATTTTTGATGAGTTACTTATGAAATAACTTGTAAAAATTTCATAAGAGGGATGACTGACCTTCTNATAGTAGTAAGCAGTCTCTTTTAAAAAAAAAATTAAATAAAAAATTTGTAGTTTACACAAGACTTTTTTTATGCAAACAAGGATTTTCTTTAAAAAATGTTATAGGGGGATTTTTTTCATCAGCTCTTCATACAGTACAATCCTTTTGTTGAACTAAAGTTATACTGGCAATGAGTATTTATGGATCCAAAGCAGACTTGAGGTTCTGATATGAAAAATTTAGCATCCATTCTAGTTCACCGATTAGTTGCAGAAATGAAACATCTGTCCAGATTTACACAATTCTGTAAAAAGTTGTCTCTTTTGAAACCTCAAAGGAATGTTCCTTGTCACGTTAGATGTATGTTCTTTGTTCTGATAAGGTATGAATTTGCTGACGACCATGATTCTACACATCAATTTCTCAGAGCTGCCAAGAAGCTGCCTCCAGGGCTACCACCCTCAGTTTGGCTCAAATAAAACTTTCTTCTGCTCCTTGTTAGAGATTGATTACTGATTATTTGCACCAATAAAGCTAGTGAACTTGAATTTTCAGGGCCTTAGCCACTTGGAAAGGCTAGTCCCTATTTTGTATTTGGAACGCCCTATTATTTTTTTAAAGAGGGGAAAGCTTTGTTCTCCTCAAATGCTGGGCCTGTTTCCAGTTGGGCAGTAGCAAGCTTTCCTTTCTATGTGTTTGTGCTAAGTTGCTTCAGTCGTGTCCGATTCTTTGTGATCTCTCAGACTGTAGCCCGCTAGGCTCCTCTGTCCATGGAATTCTCCAGGCAAGAATGCTGGAGTGGGTTGCCATGCCCTCCTGCAGGGGACCTTCCTGACCCAGGGATTGAACCAGCGTTTCTTGCATTGGCAGGCAGATTCTTTACCACTGAGGCACCATGGAAGCCCTAATTTTATATATGGTAACTTTTAAAAAGGTTCAGATTTTACAAACTAAATATATATACTTCTAAGTCAATTACAAATTAAACATATTTTATTTATTTTCTAAAGACATATTCTTATGCTTTATTTTTTGTGGTTAAAATAAACTGCTAAATATATTTTACCTAATATATAATATTGATCCAAAGATTGATTGAATAATTTATTTTATCCACAGAATTCAATTTTTGCCTTTTTTCACAATAGAAAGTTAAACTCCAAGCATACTTTGGAGGATCTGAGCATCAATAATATTCCCCACAGGAAAAATATATCTTCAGCCATTTCTCTTTTGAATTTTTTAGAAGTGAATTCTGTAGGAAACAGAATTTCTAGCAATGGGTGCAAGATTCCACAGCCCCTTATCCCTGGAACCTATGAGTGTCCTGGAATCTCAGTCCCTATGATTGTGTTATGTTATATTCCACTGTTGAGCTTTAAAACACAAGCAGCTAATATAATCACTGAGAGTACCTTGGACTGCAAGGAGATCAACCTAGTCAATCCTAAAGGATATCAGTCCTGAATATTCTTTGGAGGGACTGATACTGAAGCTGAAACTCCAATACTTTGGCCACTTGATGCAAAAAAACTGACTCATTGGTAAAGACTCTGATGCTGGATAGACTGAAAGCAGAAGGGGATGACAGAGGATGAGAGGGTTGGATGGTATCACTAACTCAATGGACATGAGTTTGGGGAAGCTCCGGGAGTTAGTGATGGACAGGGAAGCTTGATGTGCTGCAGTCCAGGGGGTTGTGAAGAGTTGGACACGACTGAGCTACTGAACTGAACAGAATGTAATCACATGCTTGTCAAGCTTATTCTAAGTCGCTAAGTCTGTCTGACTCTGTGACCCCATGGACTGCATCCCGCCAGGCTCCTCTGTCCATGAGATTTACTAGGGAAGAATACTGGAGTGGGTTGCCATTTCCTTTTTGAGGGTACCTTCCTGACCCAGGGATTGAACCCATATCTTTTGCATCTCCTGCATTGGCAAACAGATTCTTTACCACTGAGCCACTAGGGAAGCCCAATTTAATCACACAAACCCTTTAAATCAGAACGTGCTCTCTGATTAATAGCAGAATAGGAAAGTGAAGAGAAAGGCACAAAAGGAAATGAGAAAAAGAAGCTGGAAAAACTCTTAAAGTAACAAGGACTCCAAATGCCATTGCTGGTCTGAAGATGGGGATGGCCTGTGAGAGGGAATGCAAGTGGCCTTCAGGAGTAGAGAGCATCCCCTGGCCAATAACCAGCAGGGAAAATGGGCTGCAGGTATTCTGCCAACAGCCTAAATAAACTTGTAAGTGGATTCTTCCCCAGATCTTCCAGCATTGTGAAATGCTCAGTGCAGAACCCAGATGGGCCACTCAGACGTCTGACCCACAGAACAAAAGGAATAAGTAGACACTGTTTAATGCCACTAATTTGTGGTAAATTTTTACACGGATATAAAAAGCTAATATGAAGTTTCTATTTCTAGATTATGTGTTTTTATTTGTATCCACTCACTCATCTATTTTAGCTATTTTTGGTTAACATTCTACTTATTACGACAAGAAAATTTAATATACTTAGACCACTGTCATCATATTGCTTTCCATTCTCTCATGTTAGCTGAGTACTACTCTCCTTATCACTACCCATCAACTCTTCACCTTTAATATCATGTACAAACACTCATTCTTGTACAATCAATCACAAGGAGAAGGTTATTCAAAGAGATTGATACCATATTCTTTATTTCCAGTTTTCTTTCCTTCCTCATGTTTCTCTTCTTCTACATTAGGATGTAGAATTAAATTTTCATTTTGTGGCCAACATTAAAATTTCTGCTTTTGCTTTGTAGATTCTAAAATTTGAAAGTCAGTAAAGGATATTGTCAATTCCTTTGTAAATCTATTTACTACAAAGCCAAGAAGTGTACAGTTCTTTATTTGAAGGTCCATGCTATGATTTCTGGCTAATGCTCAAAATTCTCCAAGCCAGGTTTCAACAGTATTGTAACCAAGAACTTCCAGATGTTCAGGGTGGTTTTAGAAAAGGCAGAGGAACCAGAGATAAAATTGCTAATGTTAATTGGATCATAGAAAAAGCAAAAGAATTCCAGACAAACATCTACTTCTGCTTCATTAACTATGCTAAAGCCTTTGACTGTGTGTATCACATTAAACTGTGGAAAATTCTTAAAGAGATGTGAATACCAGACACTTTACGTGCCTCCTGAGAAATCTCTATGCAGGCCTTCTTGTATGCAGGTCAAGAAGCAACAGTTAGAACCAGACATGGAACAATGGACTGGTTTAAAATTGGGAAAGGAATAGGTCAAGGCTACATATTGTCACCCTGCTTATTTAACTTATACAAAGAGTACCTCATGTGAAATGCTGGGCTGGATGAAGCACAAGCTGGAATAAAGATTTCTGGAAGAAATATCAATAACCTCAGACATGAAGATGACACCACCCTTATGGCAGAAAGCAAAGTGGAAGTAATGGAAAGAGTGACAGACTTTATTTTCTTGGGCTTCAGAATCACTGAAGATGATGACTGCAGCCATGAAATTAAAAGATGTTTGCTCCTTGGAAGGAAACTATGACAAACCTAGACAGTACTTTTCTGGCAAAGATCTGTATAGTCAAAGCTATGGTGTTTCCAGTAGTCATGTATGAATGTTAAAGTCAGACCATAAAGAAGGCTGATAGCCAAAGAATTGATGTTTTTGAACTGTAGTGCTGGAGGAGACTCTTAAGAGTCTCTTGGACTGCAAAGAGATCAAACCAGCCAATCCTAAAGGAAATCAGTCCTGAATTGGAAGAACTGATGCTGAAGCTCCAGTACTTTGACAACTTGATGGGAAGAGCCAACTCATTAGAAAAGACCCTGATGCTGGGAAAGATTGAAGGCAGAAGAAGAAGGGGATGACAGAGGATGAGATGGTTGGATGGTATCACCAACTCAATGGACATGGATTTGAGCAGGCTCTGGGAGGTGGTGAAGGACACGGAGGCCTGGCATGCTGCAGTCCACGGGGTTGCCAAGAGTCAGACATGACTGAGCAACTGAACATCAACAAAAAGAAGAATATTTCTAAATTGAAATATGAACTTACACTCCTCTTTTACCATCCACAGGTACTCAAAGTATGGTTTTTCATACTTTGAATTTCACCCAAGGTCTATTCTATATGTTCTATTCATTCCCCTTATAAAAAACATACTCCTTTCCACTCTTTGCCTACCTGAATTAATCTGAGAAGCCTATTCTCTAGGTATAACTATTTCTCATTACATATCACCCCGTAGCTACCGAGATAAATGTGCCTTTTCCTGAATATAATACTTTAATTTTTTGTTAAGTTCTTTGTTTTACTGGTATATAAGTTAAAGAATCTTAGATAAACTTTCTAATGCTTTAAATATTGAAAATGTCTTTATTTTGCCCAAGGATCAAACTGCAGGTTGCTGGATAATGAATATTTTATTTCAAAAATTATTTTCTCAAATATCATTTTCTGTCCATTTGATGAAGTAGAAATTTTGAAAAGCCTTTTAGTCACAAAGTAATTAAAGTTGCATAAAATATAAAGTTGTACTACCGGGCTGGAAGGGAAGGCAATATCAAAGGAACTGAAGCCAGAGATCTGGCTTAATTATAAGAGAAATTTCTCAAATGTCATTCCCAGTGCTAATTGTGAGACTCAAGATATTTCTAGATGTCATAAGAGGCTGATATGAGGGCTAGTTTATTGGTGCTCCCTAGTTCTAGGTATAAACAAACTAAAATTCTCTCAGAAAAATTCTCTCATTAAGACCCAAGTTATTTCTACATGTTAAAGTTAATCAAACATGAATTCACAATAAAAGATGATAAAACACACAAGCAAAGAATCCACTATGATTGACTACCAGTTGAAAGGAAGAAAACAAGAGAGAGATTTATACCTATTCAAGAAAATCAGATATAGTTACCAGATGGAGATACCATGAAATATTTAATAAGTAAAAGATCAAAGAATTATAGATTATCAAAAAGTAACCAAGCTAACTTACAGGAAAATAATTTTGGAAATAAAAACAAATTATTAAAATTTAAAAACCAACTGATAGATTTCAACTGCTAGTCAGGGTAGAAAGAGATGCAAGAGACATTCATTCATATGAAAATAAGAAATTTTAAAGGAGATAAAATATTTTATATTTTTTGTATTCCATTTTATCTCCTCTTATGAATTTTTCTGACAAAAATAAATGTAACTTTCTCCAGTATAACAAAATTCTGTGGGAAGGAGCCAGAGCTAGTTGGGTGTGGGTTCCACGTTTGTCAGCTGAGAACTCTGCCTATCTTTAAGCTGGGAGAGCAATAATAACATGTGACTTCTGTCTCATGTCCCAAGATGGAAACCATGTGGCCACATTCCAGTGGAAAGCAGGAGGAAAGAATAAAGGACTCTTCCCAGATCCTTCTATCCCACTGGCATAACATATGACAAGAAATGCTGAGAAATATACTTTTTATTTCACTAAGGCATTGAGGCAATTCAACAGTAGAAAGAAAATATTTCTCACAAATGAAGCTTAAACAATGTGATAAGTAAACTAATCCATTCCTTGACGCATAAACAAAAATTAATTTGTGATGGACCATAACCTTAAATATAAAATATAAATTATAAATGTTCTGAAAAGCAACATAAGAGAATTCCTTCAAATACTTTGCTTGTCAAAGGTTTCATAGATGACACAAAAAATCACTAAGCATAAAATTTAAAGAAAGAGATGCTGAAGTTCATTCAAATTAAAAAGCTCTGCTCATCAAAATATGCTGGAAAGAAAACAAGCAAGATGTAGATTGGGAGAATATATTTGCAATATGCGTTTGCATGAACAAAAGAATAAATCAAATCAAAACAAACAAACAAAAAAATGGACTGAATTGTTGAGCTCATAAATAGACCTACACATAAGTGGAAATTGGTATAAAATAATTTACATTTATGGGTCAGTCAACACACTTGGAAAACATAATAAATTACTCAGGAAAAAATTTTATTCATATAGAAGACAACTTAGACATTTGGTCCTCTATTCCTTCTGAAATAAAAGTTAATTATTTCTTTATCCCTTTATTTTTGTTGCTATTGAAAAATACTATGATTTCAAGTTGGAGAGGTTAATGTATATACTCTATCTACAGTTTAAACTAAATGTTTTAGCTTATGACTTTTGTGGATTTATAAAGTTCTATTAAATTGACAAGCTGATTTTTTACATAAACTTCTTTATAAACGTTTAGATATTCCTCAGGCTTCTTCTATTATTAGCATGACTCCGTGAACATCTTTGGATAGTGTTATTGCTACATCCAATAGATATGAAAAAATAATTCTACAAAAAGTGACAGAACCAAATGGATTTGCCTTTAAATATTGGACAGAATTACCCTCTTATCCAACATTATTACCAATGATTTGTATTATCAACTTTGATGCTGGCCAGTCCATGACAATAATTAGATTCTCACACAAAATATTTTGAATTTAAAAATTATGATCTACTTTTTCTTCCTTTATTTTGTGAACTGCAGTTACATGAGTTGTGCTGGATATTTTCTCTCTGACCCTCTAAATTGAACTTCTATGCCTTTCCTCCATGTTCTATGTGCTGGGTACCTGACAGTTGGGTTTGACCCAAAGGAGGCATGGCAGGAGATTACAAAATAAGATTATAAGGACCAGGTGCTTATTCCCCCAGCTCTCACTCTGATAGGATGATTGGGGATGGCAGAATTCCTTTATTTAAAGATTAAAGGTACTGTCAGAATATGCTCTCCATATGTCTCCTCTCTATAGATTACAGTTATTGCATCCTCTTATTCACACAATCCTAGAGGTGGTCACAAATTTAAACTACTGCCAGCTGTGCAAGTTTCTGGTTCCTATAACGCAGCCTCACCTTTGTAAATAGTATCTTTAAATAGATTACAGAATGTTATGATTTCATTTCTTTCCTACCAATCTGCCCATAGAGTTGAAGAGCACATGGTTGATCTCTTTGTTGGGAGGAGTTATCAATTTAATTGTGTCCATAAAAAGATATGTGGAGCCGATTATACAGAGTGAAGTAAGCCAGAAAGAAAAACACCAATACAGTATACTAACACATATATATGGAATCTAGATATGCGAGACAGCAAGACACAGATGTATAGAACAGACTTTTGGACTCTGTGGGAGCGGGAGAGGGTGGGAAGATTTGGGAGAATGGCATTGAAACATGTATAATATCATGTAAGAAACAAATCGCCAGTCTAGGTTCAATGCAGGATACAGGATGCTTGGGGCTGGTACACTAGGATGACCCAGAGAGATGGTATGGGGAGGGAGGTGGGAGGGGGGTTCAGGATTGGGAACTCATGTACACCCGTGGCAGATTCATGCTGATGTATGGCAAAACCAATACAGTAAAGTAAAATAAAGTAAAATTAAAAAAAATAAAATAAAAAAGTAAAATTGATGGCAAAAAAAAAAGATATGTTGAAATCCTCATCTCTCATATATGTAAATGCCACCCTTTTAGGAATTAATGTCTTTGCAAATGTAATTAAGAGAAGGTCATTAGAGTGGTTCCTAATCCAATATGACTGTGACCCATGTCCATATAAGAGGAGGAAATTGCCATCTGAATAGAGACACACAAGGCAAATGCTGCGTGATGATAGAGGCAGAGACTAGAGTGAGGCAGCTGCAAGTCAAGGAATGCCAAGGATTAAATGCCACCACCAGAAACTGGGAAAAGCAAGGCAGTATCCTACCCAGAATCTCAGAGGGAGCATGACCCTGCAGACATGTTGGCCAAATTTGTAAAATTTAGCCAAATTTCATACATAATCTTTAATAACATAAATCCCTATGGTTGAAAGACTAATCCCCACTCTACCATGTAGCTTACTGGGATAATTCGCAACTCTGTACTTCTTATGGTTAAGCACAACTTTAGACTTTAACACTCTGGGATCTTGTTAATTTCATCAATTTCAGGGAAAGAAATTCTATTGCACCATGCTACATAGTAATCTTCAACTTAAAGTGAACAAGTACCATAGACAGTATAAAGATATTCTGCCTAGAAAATCCCACTAAAATATATCCCTGTGGTTAAGACTTTCAACAATCAGGTAGACAACGTCATTTGGTCAAGCAGACCCAAGCAGATTCAGTTCCTAAGGTTGCTAGTTTGTTCTGCCATGTATCCACAGATCTGACCCACAGGGAGACAAGAAGATCAAACAGATTTAAACCGTTTGTTACTTATGTCACAGCACAAAGCATGAGATACACATATGCATTGGTTCCCCTTGATCCTCCCCAGTTCTCATGTGGATGATGCATAATCTAGCACTGATACACAGTGGATTTATGTCACCACTGAAGTACAAGTGCTTAGAGAACTCCTAAACTTCAAAGGGCACTTCTAGCAAACTTGCCCAATCTTTATCCCCGAGAGAAGACATTATCTTTATTATCCTAGCCAGGAAACAAATATACTATCTGATCCAGAGGGAGACACTACCTCTATCTTCCCAGTGTATTTGCTAAACATACTTGAAAACACAATCCTAAATGTATAGAAACACTATAAAGATTTGTCCCTCAATAGACAAGATATCTAGTCTGTGATTGTAAACAGGATTCCTGCCCCAAACCACAGCAGTGCTTATATCATGAAACAACGTACCAGGTGGGCATGGTGGCAAAGGTGGTAATGGTATATGAGCTTTATAACTTGAATCTCCCCTTATAAAGGTTGATCTGATTGGCTTACTGGGATAATTCGCAACTCTGTACTTCTTATGGTTAAGCACAACTTTAGACTTTAACACTCTGGGATCTTGTTAATTTCATCAATTTCAGGGAAAGAAATTCTATTGCACCATGCTACATCGTAATCTTCAACTTAAAGTGAACAAGTACCATAGACAGTATAAAGATATTCTGCCTAGAAAATCCCACTAAAATATATCCCTGTGGTTAAGACTTACTTGAAAACACAATCCTAAATGTATAGAAACACTATAAAGATTTGTCCCTCAATAGACAAGGTATCTAGTCTGTGACTGTAAACAGGATTCCTGCCCCAAACCACTGCAGTGCTTATATCATGAAACAACGTACCAGGTGGTACTTACTGCCCACCCTATAAAAGCCTAAGCTAACACTGAGCATTTCTTCACTGGTTCCCATATAAGAATATTTCCTGGATAAACCAGCTGGTAGGTTGATGACATTAAATCCTTCCATCATGGAGCTGTCAGTAATGCTTCCTCTGGGGGACAAATATATTCCACATATGAATATGGCTTCCCTGACTGAAGAGCTTCTGCAGTGCCCCTATTATGGATTTCCAGAATGCTTTATTCATCATCATGGCTAATCTATACAACATCACCTCCATGACATACAAGTAGAATTTCACAAGTGTTATCATGTACCCACTATATAGAATCATCTGGATTGAAACAATTCAATTATAACTTTAGTTGGACTGTAAAACTGCAATACTGTAATCCTTTCTGGAAGAATAGAACAAATACCTTAGATCTGAATCCTATATTTTGAGATAATTCCTGTATAGTCAGGATACACAGGTCTAGTAACCAAATGAAGGTTATTACACTAAAGAACCCACTGAAAGAATTTTTAATTCTTATACAGTCAACTTTGGGATCATGGATTTAGAAGTCTTAAATTGCCCATGAGAACTCTTTCACTAGGAAACATAATTATTGTTATCATCAGAAGTTGAAAGTTTTCCTTGGGTGTTTAGGGTTTTCATGTTGCTCTTTTAACAGGCATGAAACAGAGTTTACTGTGTACCTGCTAAGTTGCTTCAGTCATGTTCAACTTTTTGTGACTCTAGGGACTGTAGCCTGCCAGGTTCCTCCATCCATGGGATTCTCCAGGAAAGAATACTGGTGCAGGTTGCAATGTCCTCCTCCAGAGGATCTTCCCAACCCAGAGACCAGAGCAATTAGCCATGATCTGCAGTCAATGGATACAAAGATGATTCAGCATGGAGGTCAGGGGATTTACTGTCATCTGTAATATGAAAGAAAGTGAAAGTTATTCAGTTGTGTCTGACTCTTTGTGACCCCATGGAATACACAGTCCATGAAATTCTCTAGGCCAGAATACTGGAGTGGGTAGCCTTTCCCTTCTCCAGGAGATCTTCCTAACCCAGGGATCGAACCCAGGTCTCTCACATTGCAGGCATATTCTTTACCAGTTGAGCCACTAGGGAAGCCCAGGAAAACTGGAGTGGGTAGCCTATCCCTTCTCCAGTGGATCTTCTCAACCCAGAAATCAAACCAGGGTCTCCTTCATTGCAGGCGGACTCCTTACCAACTGAACTATCAGGGGAGCCCATCTGTAGTATTCCCTTCCCCAATAATCTTGATCAATAGTAAACTTCAGGAATCTAATAAATACAAATCCAGAAAACACTCAGATCAAACAGGAACAAAGCTTTGGTTAAGAATCCCAGGCAGCCAGAAGGCTGGACAAAGTAAGGGGATAATGGAATTCCCTCGTAAAAGGAAGCTACAATTATCTGCCTCAGCCTCATGACTATCTGCAGAAGTGAAAACAACAGAAGCTATGCTTTATAGTTTCTCTGTTCCTCATTTTGTCCCAAGTATCTTACATGAAAAATACTAGAAGTGACTAATACTTTAGATTCTAAATAACAGCATGACAGATGGATAATGCATCATTTATCATATGGTAACTGATGGGTCTGTATATGTTCCCTGTTTGGATGATACAGTTTCTATTCTAGACAAATTACTTGATATTGAGAAGAATTGGGGGTACACTGATATACTTCTTTCAATTTTCCCCCTGTATTCTTCCCACAGATATATACCTCATTGTGGAGAACCAGACCAACTTTTGACGGAAAAATTTACAAATACCCTTGCCATTTACCTTCTGGGTGAGTTTGACCAGTGGGACGCACTGGCAGTATGGCAGAGGGTTGGAGAAGAGAGAGATTGAAATACTTAATGCCTTCCCATTTTTTTGAGGTTGACATAGATTGGTTTCATCTTGCAATCCTAGGTACTGATTATTGATGTCCCATGAGACCATGAAAAAAAAAAAAAAACTCTGTGGGCAAACCTAAGATTATTAGACTTAACTGCAGGAAGGGCAAATGCCACCTCTTATAGTCATAGACTTTCGGGCTTCCCTGGTAGCTCAGAGGGTAAAGCGTCTGCCTGCAATGCGGGAGACCTGGGTTCGATCCCTGGGTCAGGAAGATGCCCTGGAGAAGGAAATGGCAACCCACTCCAGTACTCTTGCTTGGAAAATCCCATGGATGGAGGAGCCTGGTAGACTACAGTCCACGGGATCGCAAAGAGTCGGACACGACTGAGCAACCTCACTTCAAAGTCATAGAGTCCCAAATGAGGAAATCAGGGCAGTATGTCACTGGATTTTAGGGCCAGGGCTAAGGGACTCTGAGTCTTACAAGATTTGTTGGACAGTGTGTTCCATTGCTTTAGCCAGCATCAGATAGCACTTATTAGAACACAGACTGTTAGCAGATGTACCAAGTGTTTCTGATTTGGTGTATATCTGGGGTGGGACCTTAAATTGCATTTCCAACAAGTTCCCCTGGTTGGGGGTCCAGACTTTGAAAACCATTGTTTTACACATTGTAAATGTTTATGCATTTTTGCCAGTTTTCTCAAGCTGGGAGGTAAACCCAGGTTTTTAACCATCTTAATGTAGGCCGGGCTACTCTTGCTTGTTTGTGAGTGATAGGGCTCCATAATTAACATGTGGGCATTTTATATTTTTCTCCTAAGGAGAGTTACATTATGATTTTGGAGTCAAAAGAGAAGCTACAGGCTTTAATTCTGGCCCCTTTTGGTCACCTCATTCAGTATCTGTGAAATTTTACAGGTTGTATAACCTCTATATTATCTGTTACACAGTGATATCAAAATTTATTTTGTATGGCTTCTGTGAAGAGAAAATGAGATCATATTTATAAACAGCTTAGTTGATTGCTTAGTGTAATAAATGCCCAGGAAATGCTTGCTGTTGTTGTTATTGTGGATATATATCCTCTTTAATTTTACAGTTTTCTCATTTGTACAATGTGGATAGCAAAGAGGTACTTGTGAAGTTTAAATGACATAAATATAGTTTGAGGGAAGGTTTAAGGAGAATTGTACAAAACAAGAATTAAATAAAAGTATTGCCCATCTGATTTCCATAAAACCCCCCAAAGAAAACAAGTATCTTTCTCTAATCTATTAATAGAATTACCTAAACATGATTGATTATTCAATTCCTTCCTTTCTTTTTCCTTATTCCTGCAATATATTCAACTCACCCCAAACAAAACGAAGGTGCTTGGGGAAGAGGATTGAGGTTCATTTAGGGGAGTTTAGGAATAGCAGCTCCAGCCCCATCTTCCTCATAATTCTTCATACAGGGTCAAGATCATTAACTCTTTCTAGCCTGCTTTCTAAACATGTGACCCAAAAAACTGCTGGATTTCTATTATTCTTCTACCATGAAGATGGCAATTTGTGGTTCTATGCCTTCTTCTGGAAGCTAATGTCTGAGTATTTTGCAAGGGTAACATAAAGAAATCACTTTTATTTTCTCTTTACAAGCATTTCAATGTCACTGAGACATATCAGATATGACTTTTAGCTGTGTTTTCTGGGTACCTTCTCAATTAGTAATGGGTTTCAATTATTTGGGAAGAAATATAATGAGAAATTGTGGGTTTAGTACATGAGAAAAATTCAGAATGTTGCAGTTTACCTGCAACATTCTGAACTCATCTTTAAAGAATGAGTTCAGTAATAGAAATATACAAAATAAGCACATTTAGCAAAAGAGATTTTTAAAAAGTTTATTTTTCCTTTCAGGTACAAAGGTTTATGAAGATTTTTGCATAGCTAATTTTACCCACTAACCTCTCTCTCTCTCAGCCTTTGTCTTCTAACAGTGTTCTAATTTTTAGGAGGCAAGACAAATCAGTAGGAGACTAAGAAAAAAAATATTTTAACATTAGATGAACAGATATGGTGGGGAAAATGAAAAGAAAACAAGATTAATTACTGAAATAATTCAGGTAGAAAAATAAAACTGACATGAAGTGGAGAAATTGTCACCAGTTTCTAAGTCAAACAACACCAGACTTAATATTGATATTATAATAAAGAGTTAAGTGATTCTTTTTTAACTTCTCTGAGCCTTTGTTTTATAATCTGGTAAAAGATGGGTGGGTAGGATGATTATCTTATTAATATTTTTTCACACATATTTTTGGACATTACTATGATCCTGGCACCTGCAAGATACTAGGAATTTGAAGATGGTTATAATATTATTGCTATAAAACATTTACAGTCAAATGGGAAAGGCAACATGTAAAAGAAAATAATATGGCATGGAAATCACCAATTAAAATATGCACAGTGTAATACAGAAAGAAGAAATGATAGATTAGGAAAGAGTTAGGGATTGCTTCGCGTATAAGGAAAAATGTAAGCCCCTGTCAAATGAAAAAAAGGAAAGAACTCTACATCAGGAAACAGCAAATTCTGGCCCATGAGACTGGGAAGACATAAGAAGTACTTGAAATGTCAGGCTGTTGAGTAGGTGCTCAGTGAGAATTTATGCAAAAAATTCTGAAGAATGGAGAGACAGTGTGTGAGAATGGTAAGAACTGAGCCCATGTAGGTCTGATTATGAATTTCCCGTTTGCAGGGTACATATTTTTAACTTCATCTTATGGACAGTAGATAGAAGTAACAGGATAGGTAAATATGATAGGATTTGGTCTTCTGAAAGTACTTCCCAGGTGCAGTGGTAAAGAATCCAGCTGCCGATGCAGGAGACACAAGAGATGTAGGTTCGATCCCAGGGTCAAGGAGATCTCCTGGAGTGGGAAATGGAGACCCGTGCACGGGGTCACAAAGAGTCAGATGCAACTGAGCAACTGAGTATGTATTAGTCTTCTGAAGTTCTAATTGCCAGTTCTTTGAAGTTTTTTTGGAGTGGAGTAATATCAGGTCAGGTAGGAAAATATTGCAAACTTTTTCAAGCAAAAATGGAAGGCACATCTTTAAAGAATGAGTTCAGTAATAAAAATATACAAAATCAGCACATTTAGCAAGAGAGATAAATATTTTTGTCTCATGTTCAAGTCCCAGTGTTGATGGTACAGGGTCAGAACGGCCCTTCATGTCATTAAGGCCACAGGCATTGTCCTTTTTGATGTTCTAACTAGCCCAGATGCCATTCCCAAGGTCACTCATGTGCCATGAAGTCAGCGGTAGTTATTGTTATTTGGTCATATTTAATCAATTTAAAGAAAGAAAAGATGTCAGTGGAAGTAGAGAGGAGACAACACATTTAATGATTATCATTATTTTGAAAAATAGTTAACAAGATGGTGACTTGAGTGTGAAATGTGAATGTGAGGAGTTAGGAGAAGTTTGCTTACGATGCCCTCTGGCCTGATTGTATGGTGAAAGGCACAACTGACTGAGCTGAGCTTCAGATGCAAAGTAGAATGAAAGGGATGTGGATTTATATTTTGTATAAAAGTTAGTAATGTATGGTTGCCATGGAGACATCCAATAAAATAAGAAGGCAAAAGAAATTGAAATGGAGATTAGAAAGAAGATAAGCAACTAGGCAGGGTGTTTGTTCAAGGTGGAAGGCTCAAAAGAAAGAATTTGAGTTACTCCCACTTGGTACGATAGAACATGTTATGAAAGCGAATGTATGCGTCTTGGCATTATTCCCCAACCCTCTCCCACCTACACAGATCCAGCGCAGCCTAGTCATTCCATGACACATTCAGATTTTTACTCACTGTGGCTGCTACAAAGATCATGGTCATTTTTGGCATCTTTTCATTTTTCTGACAGTATCCCTGAAATTTTTGTCTTATTTTAAATTGTAGGTTCATCATTCTCATATTTTATATATTACTTTTGTGTAGTGAAATTTATTAACTTT
>SJYQ01001277.1:373252-386849 GCA_006410935.1 Redunca redunca
GTGTGTGTTTCTCATCATGGAATCAACTATAAAGTATGCCTTGGTTATTTTAGAAGCCTGTGACATTAAAATAATGTTTGAATACACAAATTAGAGAAGCTATTATAGAGCTTATTTATATGAGAATCTTACAATTATGCTTATGATTGCATTTTTTTTTATCTAATCTTGAAGTGATTTTTGCCCCTTCAAGTCAGAAAACAATGAAGACAGCAAATGAGTTTTGGTACATAGAATCCAGTGTTTATTATATATTACCATGAACTGCAGTGGTGGCATTTGTATGTGTTGTGTAAATTTACATGGCATTCAGCGTTTTTAATTCTAGAGGCACAGGAGGTAAGGGAAAAAATAAATTGTCTTGTTAATTCTTCTAGGCTCCACAATACTTACCTACTATATGTATTTTGATTCTGTGTGGTTGCAAACACAAGAAAATTTAGAATGTGTAGGAGGAAAGTTTATAGCACAGAGAGATAGAAAGTGACTGAGAATATAAACCCCGATTAAATTAAAAGTCATGGAAAGATATTTCAGCAAACAGATATTGGAAGGAAGATACGAAATCTCTCTTTCATGAGTGCACTCTGTAGGATCAATTACCACAGACATCCCAAAGTAGAAGAGGTCAGCACTTGACAAATCTGAAAAACTGGAGGAATTGTCAAGAGTTGGTCTGCATATGAGTATGGCTCTCAAACTGTCCAGAGCATCAGGATCACCCCGGAAAGGGCCTGTCAATATCTGGATTGCTGTGGCACACACCCAGATGTCACGCGCGGTAAGCCGGGAGTGCCACCTGAGAATCTGCATTTCTGACAATGTCTCAGGTAGTGCTGACTCTGCTGGTCTAAGAACCGCACTGAGCAGCGCTGCTCAAGCATGAGCCGCACACAAGAGGGACAGAACTGCACTGAGCAGCGCTGCTCAAGCGTGAGCCACACACAAGAGGGGCAGAATTTAAACAACCGCTCTCAGAGAGGACTATCTGATTTGCTTCTATGAATCCCAATTTAAGGTGATATAGGTATTTGACACTGCATTAAGCTTCCTATTAAATTATGTAATGAAAAACTTCTCTCGATAATTTTTTACAGTTTCTGAGAGAGAGCCTCTGGAGATGTTTCTTTTAAACTTGGAGGATATAATTGACACAGTGTATTTTGTAATTAGAGTAAAAGAAAGTTAATGCCATGATTTAATACTATGTAGGATTTTAAACATCTTAAGCATTGTTTTAATTTTTTCCAGGAGGTTAATGCTAGATTCTTACAGAAAGATTTAATTAACTTTATTGAATGAACTGAGGAGAATTTTTTGGCAGAAAAACCTCTAATGCTTCAGTGCAAGGGCATCCTCTGTGCCCCTGCTAATCACGGTTCTCATTCTTTATTCTGAAAAAAGTTGTTCTTACTATGAGAAGCAGAATTGGAAGGGAATTAGAAAAGGCTTGTATTTCAGAGAAGGGAGCTTGGGGTAAATAAGCTTGAAACATCACAAGACTTCCTGCCATGCACATTACATCCAGGAACAATTCCTTGTGAAGGGTATTAGGCTTTCAAGAAGGACAGAAGTAAGTGAATATTCTAATTTTCTGTCAACTCAACTGCCAATTCCATGAAAATAAATAAAAAATAACATAAACATCTGTGCTGATACTAGAAAAGGCCTGCATTTACACACTTCAAAGTATACTAGTGTGCTAGATATAACTCAAACTATTCAGAAGAGGACTCGAGATACTGATACTAAATTCTGTCATTGGTTGCAAAGTGCCTTAAGCATACTGAATTAGGAAATTATAAAAGTCACCAATTAAGGCAGTTTATGTAAAGTCTTTGTTTTAAAATTAGAGTAAAAAAATAATGTTTATTTTCAAGGCATAGCTTTGCATTCATATAATATCAAGGACAGGAAATCAACTTGGAGTCCACTTTTTTACCTCAATCTGTGGAACCCAGGATTTGAAGAAACTTTTCATTCACCCAAACAAACTGTGTAGTGAACACCTACTATATATAGTGCACCATTTTTCCAAGCTCTGAGGATAATCTAGAGAGCAAAAAGTTCAAAGCACAATCCTCATAGAATTTATATTCTAATGAGTTCTTAGGAAGGTGTTGAGGGAAGACACAAATGGAAATAAAAAGAATATCACAAGGTCTGCCTACAAAAATCATCAGGCAATTAGATAGAGAGTGATATTCTAGATAGAATACCATAAATATGTCATCTGGCAAGACCTGAATCATAAAAGAAAAGCAGCGCAAAGACAGGGGGAAAGCATTCCAGATACAGGCAAGAACTAATGCAGTAGTGTTAAGGTCTGAGTTTTTGATACTCAACAAAGAAGTCTAGCAAGTCTGGACCATAACGAATAGTACAGTGTGGGAGATGTGCATGCTCGGTCACTTCAGTTGTGTCTAACTCCTTGTGACCCCCAAGGGATGTAGCCCTCTGGGGTCCTCTGTCCATGGGATTCTCCAGGCAAGAATACCAACGCAGGGATCAGACCTGTGCCTCCTGGTCTCCTACACTGGCAGACGGATTCTCCACCACTGAGCCACCTGGGAAGCCATAGTGTGGGAGATGTAACTGGGGTGAACTACAAGCTCCGGATCACATAGGGCGTTACAGGCTGTGAACAGGGCTTAGAATTCCTTGGAAATAGAGTGGAAGTCAAAGTTTTTCTTTAAATAGAAGAATGATAAGATTTAAATTGTTCAAAAATCATTTTGACGAATATAAAAGGTAGAAAAGAAGAAATATTGCCGGGAGGAGGCTAGTTTTATCATTTGTAAGGCATAATTATCATGGTATAGTAGAAAAAAGAAGAAACGTGTAAACTGTTTTAAAATGAAGACTCTTTCAGATTAAAATAGTATTCACTGATTTCAGTAAATCTAAGATTCAATTTAGGTAGTATATTTAGTAATTACTGCTACTGCTAAGTCGCTTCAGTCGTGTCCGACTCTGTGCAACCCCATAGACGGCAGCCCACCAGGCTCCCCTCTCCCTGGGATTCTCCAGGCAAAAACACTGGAGTGGGTTGCCATTTCCTTCTCCAATGCATGAAGGTGAAAAGAGAAAGTGAAGTCGCTCAGTCGTGTCTGACTGTTCGCGACCCTATGGACTGCAGCCTACCAGGCTCCTCCACCCATGGGATTTTCCAGGCAAGAGTACTGGTGTGGGGTGCCATTGCCTTCTCCAGTTTAGTAATTAAGCTTACCACAAATATCTTCTTCAACTTTAGAGGTAGAACTTAATTACAGATTGTTAAGGGTGTCCTGACCTTGTGTAAATGAATTCTTACCATGATTGATTTCTTTATAAACAATTCTCAATTCAAAATAATACCATTATACAGATGTAGATAATTGTTTTTATATTTTCACTATTGATAAAAAATAATCCTTCCTAATAGGTACAACAAACATGAACCACTAGAAACATGTTTTTCCAATATGTAGAATTAATTAATTAAGAACTCACTAGCTGATTAATGATCAATAAAGCCAATCTCCACTTAAACCAACCTGTAACACTTAATGATCCTTAATGATATTTCACTGAAATTCCAAAATGAAATAAAGACCTCTATTATAAAGTTGATTTAGGCCTTGTCTATTCTACACTCTTCAATGAAAAATGATGATGATACACAGTGTTCTTCCAGTGTATCTTAGAACCAGGAATAAAAGTGCTTCCTAAACAAGAATGAGTTATAGGATTTAATTCCAGCTCTGGCAATGATTCATTGGATAACCTTGGGAAAGTTACTTCAACACTCTCTGGTGGTTTCCTAGTTGTAAATGGGGATATTAACCATTTGCCACTGAATTCCTAAGCCTGACTTATGGGATAGTAGTTTCTTACTAAGAATTTTAAAATGCAAACTTTATGCTAAGCTAGACATTCTTAATAAGTACAAGTAAACAAACTGAAATATATAAGGTAACTAAAAACATTTTAATAAGATTTTATGTTCCAGGTACAAGGTTATACACAGAACAGTAAGATGATTTCAAGGACACCATTGTCAAACCAAAAAAGTAGGCTCACATGAAAAGTATATTTACAACATGGTGCATGCTATTGAGAATGACTGACCACTAGAATATAAAAGTCATGAGACAGAGACCTCATCTTTCTTGTTCAGGGTTTGTGGTCCACCACCTGGAACAGTGCCTGGCACTTTGGTCATTCAATATTCATTCATTAAGTAAATATTTATTGAATTTCTACCATATACCAGGCACAGTTCCAGAACGGGAGATATTAGCATAGACAAGATAACACCTTTGACCTCAGACACTTTATATTGTAATATGGGAGACAGGCAATAACAAATAAACAAGACACAGCAATTTAATGCCAAGTAGTAAAAAGTGTTCTAAAGAAATAGAGTGTATAAGATTAAAATAGTGTCGTGGGTTGCCATTTTAGCTGCTTTGATCAGAAAGACTTCTCTGAAGAGGGCACAATTGGATAGTGATCTAAAAAAATACAAATAATGGAAACAGGAGAGTACAGGGGAAAATGCCCTCCAGCAAGTGCAAAGGTCCTGAGGTGGGAGAGACTTTGGTATACTGCAGGGATGACAAATTGTTTTTAGTTAATGTTTTTATTGTTTTTAGTTTATGGTGAAAGCTGACTTTTGCTTTGGTATACTGCAGGGATGACAAATTGTTTTTAGTTAATGTTTTTATTGTTTTTAGTTTATGGTGAAAGCTGACTTTTGCCAAAGGCAATGGGAAAATGTTGGTGGGTCTCAAACAAGGGAGTGATATGATCAGACTTAGGTATTCAAAAGATCCCTCTGACTTTATAGAGAACAGATTGTAGGTGAGTAATAATGGAGCAGTGAGACCAGTTAAGACTCTGTTACACTGATCCAGATAAGGGGCCCTGGCAGTTCAGGCGGAGCACTGAAGTGCTGAAAGTGTTCAGGTTTGTCATTTAAATTTGACACCTACCTTTAATTTAGAGTTAGTAGTATTTGCTGTGGATTAGATGTGAGGTCCCCCAGAGAATGAGAAGTCAGATGCCTGGCTTTATATCCTGAGCAGCTAGATGGATGGAGCTATCTCTGGGGAGGATAAGATTAGGATGGAGAAATAAACAAGAGATCAACTGTGGAAATACTGTGATTGAGAAGAGTTGAAAAATCCAAATGGAGATTTGTTATATATGAGTTGGGGGCTCTTTGGTGAGTCCAATACTAAAAGTGCTCCTGGGGAAAAAAAAGGGGGTGCAGACTGGGATTAGACACAGTGTTACTACGCTAATAAGAAGGCATGGTCATTATTAAAAGTAGGTCTTCTTGACTCCAGTTTGGTTCCTTTATCGGTACCCTTCTACCTTAACAGACTTTTGTGTATGTGCTAAGTCATGTCAGTGGTGCCAAACTCTGAATCCGATGGACCATCGCCCACCAGGCTCCTCTGGTCCATGGGATTCTTCAGACAAGAATACTGGAGTGGGTTGCCATGTCCTCCCTCCAAGGATTGAACCTGTGTCTCTTAAGTCTCCTGCGTTGGCAGGTGGGTTCTATACCACTAGCACCACCTGGGAAGTCCTCGAAGTATTCTCAATTATCCAAACTTAAACTGACAGAGAAACGATTAAACACTGAGTTGGCAAATGTAAAATATTTCAAGGTTCCTTCAAAAAAGACATCTATAACCACTGAAATTATCTTGAAATGACTTACTTACAGGTATTATTTTCAAAGAGTGTGATTATATAGCAATGTTCTGGCAGAGAACCACACACCACCTGTTTCCCTCTTCTGACAAACAGGGGCAAAATACTGAGGTTGGTTTGTAATTAACCACTTTGATCTACTCCTGGCAAGGCATTCTTCATCATCTTTGCATTATAATACAAGTAGCACCTTTGAATTGAAAGCATTTATCTATAGAAAAGAACATAAACACTCACATACTGAGGGACCAAATAGCAAATTAGCAAAAATCAGCAGCAAACAGTAAGAGGGTGCTTCAGAGCACTGAAATACAACTTAGCTTCAATCAGCTCAACTGAATTTTATTTTGCATGACAGATTAACCCATACTTATTTTGGTCTTAATTTCTGACTGATATTAAGTGGTTCTGTTCATGACTACTAACAGTAGAGATGAATAACACATGGACAAGTTGATAGGTAAATATATTTAATACCCATGTGCAGTACCTTTGTGAACTCAGAAGAAATTAATATTTGGAAAAGAAGAAAACCAGAAATTAGGCATTCTGTTAAAGCAAGGGTAGAGGCAAAAGTGAAGCTGGGGTATAAAACTCCCATGTGGGTCAAAATCAGGTGTACTTAGATCAAATATGTAAAACTAGGAAATAAGGGAGTTATCATTTCTACATGCTGTGCTGTGCTGAGTCATTCAGTCGTGTCTAACTCTTTGCAACCCGTTAGACTGTAGCCCACCAGGCACCTCTGTCCATGGGATTTCTCAGGCAAGAATACTGGAATGGTTGCCATTTCCTTCTCCAGGGGATCTTCCCTGGCCCAGGGATCTAATCTGTGTCTTCCTTGTCTCCTGCCTTGCAGGCAGTTTCTTTACCTGCTGAGCCATCGGATAATAACCATCTAAAATGAACTTGCACAATGATCAGATACTATAAGAAAATGGCATTTGAAATCTAGCTTTCCACTTCACTTTGTTGTTATAATGAATAAAAACAATTATTTAGGCATAATGTTTTTAAAATTATGGCTGCTGAAGACAGTGTGTGAGTATAAAAATGTGTAAAATGTATATAATATAACGTGTTTAAGATGCTACACACACGCGCGCACACACACACACACACGCACGACTAGGGTTGGGGAGGGAAGAGAGAAAGGGAGACAAAGTTATTATAACAGGCAAACAGACAAGAGAAAATCCGTTACATAAGACATGTTTGCTGGGGCTTTCACCTGTAGAGCTTCCCCAGGTGGAATCTGAAACTGGCCCTAGGTCAAGGAAGGCAAGGAGAGACCCCAGAAGAGGCAGAGGGCTCCAGGCTGGTGGCAGGCAGTTTTAATAAGCAAGGGAATTTACATACAATTTGTCTTGGGCAGCCACAGAATGAGTAGATCTCTATTCCTGCCCACCAGAATCATCAAGTTTCTGTATAGGTCTTAACTAGATTCAGTCACATAAACCATCCTGAAGATCTTAACAACACCTTACTCTCTCAAAGCTGTGTCCTTGGGACAGCTTCTACTCTGGGAAGGCAAATAGAACTCATATTCCAAGGACAGGAGAGATGGTGAGGAGACTCTGATTGACCCTGGTGGTCAAGTCATATCAATTACCTCCTCAGTAATGTTCCACTGTGATCCAAGCTGATACTATCATTTAGGAATGAAAGTATCCTTCTTCTGGACCTAGAACTCTATCATGACCTGGGATACTTTGAAGAGTACATTGCTTCTCCAGAGCTCTAGATGTACAAGGGCCATGCACATAGTAGGAACTCAGCGAATAACCTACATAGAATCCTCTTTTAAGTATATGTGGCCTTAAAAAAATATTATAATCTAGTGAATAGGATGTAATAAGAAAATCTCAGTTGTCAATTACACACTATATGAAAGAATTGATAAATATTATGTATGATCATATGTAGCCATATATAAAATAACTGCCTTCCATAAAGTAATCTTGATACCTCACGTATTTCTAAATCTTCTCACTCCAGAATCTTCCATCTTATTTTATGACTGGCCAAGTAATAGCAGAAAAAATATAATGAAAAACCAATCTGCAGATCCATAATAAAATTAGAAGCCTACAGAATCATTATTAGGTCAATATGTGAATGTATTATTAATATTTAACTAGCTCAATGTGAATTTCTCATTAGTTTCTGCTCAGCTAATATGTTTCCTTAATGTGTACAGACATTAAATAAATAATAATTTAACCCGAAGACATGAGAATAAGTTTGTCATAAAAGTAACAACATACATGGTCATTTTCAAAATATACATCTTTGAGGAGACTTTAATATCTTAGTTGCATAAGCTAATGACATTTTATCACAAATGTTATTTGGGGAAACATATTTAGAACCATTAGTATCTATAACATTAGAAATAGATAATAAAATGAAAATCATCTGGAGTCATACCTTCATGGTAAGTGATGAAATCAAGGCAGAATTGGGTTAAACGAATGTCCATGGTCACGGAATTTGTAGAGAAAAGACCTAAAACTAATTAATACCTGATCAACACTCTTCTCACTAGACTGTGCTATAAAATAAATTTTAAATCCAATTTATGAATGTACAGTCTATTATGAAAATCAAGCCTATATGAAATGATTCATTGCTGAGTTTTTCTTCCTTTATTCAATTTGACTTGCTGCTCTTTGTATAATCTAAAAAGATTAAAATCTTCAGAACCATGTGGAAATAATAAACTGAATGTCTTTATATTGCAGTGTCATGGAAATGTCCTTGACCTTTTGTATTCTAATTGTATTTACATAAGGTCTGGTATAATATGCATGTAACCAAATGCAGAGATGAATTTGAGTGGTCATACTATGATAAGCAGGCAATTTATCGTTAGTATAATTTAAAACTATACATCTAGCCCTGATCTAAATATGCAGTTTGAATGTAATTTTGATCCCATAAAACTCCAATAACTGTAGGTTAATGATATTAACAAGTATATAATTTGGTAACAATTAAAATTTTAATAAGTTAAAAAAATCCTTGTAATGCTCTCACAAGAGAGAGCATTCTCCAACTGGTAAATGCCAACAATGAATTTGTGATCCATTATAGAAGCAGGTATTTGAGAAGTTTTTTTTTGTTAAGGTAGAATAATGCAACTGATGTAACAGAGAGAGAAGCAATGTAACAGGCACATACAGGGCAAATAATTACTACCTGAGAAGATCAAGGGTGATCAGCACAAGAGGTGCTCCTTGAAGTAAACCACACAGGCTTGAGTGGCTCAGTTCAGTTCAGTCGCTCAGTTGTGTCTGACTCTTTGCAACCCCATGAATCGCAGCATGCCAGGCCTCCCTGTCCATCACCAACTCCTAGAGTTCACTCAGACTCACGTCCATTGAGTCAGTGATGCCATCCAGCCATCTCATCCTCTGTCATCCCCTTCTCCTCCTGCCCCCAATCCCTCCCAGCATCAGAGTCTTTTCCAATGAGTCAACTCTTCACATGAGGTGGCCAAAGTACTGGAGTTTCAGCTTCTGCTGAAAGAAATCCCAGGGCTGATCTCCTTCAAAATGGACTGGTTGGATCTCCTTGCAGTCCAAGGGACTCTCAAGAGTCTTCAATATCACAGTTCCAAAAGCACCAATTCTTCAGCGCTAAGCTTTCTTCACAGTCCAACTCTCACATCCATACATGACCACTGGAAAAACCATAGCCTTGACTAGACGGACCTTAGTCAGCAAAGTAATGTCTCTGCTTTTGAATATGTTATCTAGGTTGGTCATAACTTTTCTTCCAAGGAGTAAGCATCTTTTAATTTCACGGCTGCAGTTACCATCTGCCATGATTTTGGAGCCCAAAAAGATAAAGTCTGACACTGTTTCCACTGTTTCCCCATCTATTTCCCATGAAATGATGGGACCAGATGCCATGATCTTTGTTTTCTGAATGCTGAGCTCTAAGCCAACTTTTTCACTCTTCTCTTTCACTTTCATCAAGAGGCTTTTTAGTTCCTCTTCACTTTCTGCCATAAGGGTGGTGTCATCTGCATATCTGAGGTTATAGTGGTATATAAATGGCTAGTGGTATAGTAAGTGTATAAATTAGAAAATAGTATTGGCATGATATACAGCTTTTGAAAAATTTATTAAACTTAACTTTTACATTTAATTTTTATTTTAGCAAATAAAGTATATGTATAATATAATAGGAAAATATTACTGCATATTCATAATCCTTTAAAGTAGTCCACTGTTCTATATCCCGTCACTTCTGTGTTCCTGCTAGAGATAAAACTTTAAGCTCTTTTAGTTCATTCTTACCATGTTCCTAAATAATATACTTTTTTCTTTTTTACTGATTGTAATTGTAGGTAATTTCTACTGATTTTTTATTTGGAAGATGAGATCTATGTTTCCATTTCATTAACAAAGAATAAATGTCCCATTATTCAGTATAATTCTATTATATAATGTGGAGTAAATCAGTAATCTAGACTATCTAGACTTGATTAGATTATTTATAAATCTGACTGAAATCAGGCTGAATCAATAGCCAAGTCCAAATTTTAACAAATACAACATGTCTATGCTTGCTATTGAACAGATTAACAAGCTTCACCTTCAAGCTGTACTCCCCTGTAGACGTTTCTGTGTTAGGAGATTTTATTTTTTGGGTGCCAATCAATTTTCTAATTAGATAGATTCATAGTTTCAAAGAAATTTTAAAAGTATAATCACATTTATCACAACAGTCTTTAAGACAAGTGGGACAGGCAGGAAACTTAAAGAGTAGAAAGGTAAAATGTGGATGTATTTATAGAGCCAGCTAGTAGCAGAAATGTGAGATAATCTGGAGCCATTCAGGATTATGGCTTAATTTAAAATGATATCTTATTCCCTCCTACCACCCTCCACCAAATGCACTGCCCCCAATATTTATATTACCCAAATTACTCTAATTTTATAATAGGTTAGCTTCCGATGTAAGTCCACAATGTTGTTCTTTACAAATCTGTCTACTCTTGACCCTCTTTTTCTGTCTCATTGATATTCTCTTTGTGATATGATGTTGTCATTATGCAATCCTTTGTGTGTGCGTGTGTGCATGTTTCTTTGGCATTGAAATTCCCTCAAAAAACTCAGGAGGTTCCTTACCTATTTACTTCCCATCACTTACATATACTGCTAATCACACATGCTGTTTTTCCTTCAAGAAATAATCTTCACACTTGCTAAATATCTCTATTTATAATCTGCAAAACTATAAATCACCAAATGTCTCTCAAGGGATTAATGGGCAAACAAACATGGAACAGCCATGCAGTGGAATGCTTCAGCAATAAACAAGAATGAAATGCTAATATACTCAGCAACTTGGCTAAACCTCAAATGAATTTTGTTGAGTAAAAGAAGCCAGTCTCAAAAGGTTCCATAATTTATAATTCCATTTGTAAGACATTTTCAAATATAAAAAATGAGGTTAGAGAAGTTGTGACCCCAAAAAGTTCTCAAAGTGAGATTATTGTGGGTAATAGGAAAATTCTATCATGACCACAGTGGTAGTTACACAAATCTATAAATGTGCTTAAGGAATGATGCTGAAGCTGAAACTCCAGTACTTTGGCCACCTCATGTGAAGAGTTGACTCATTGGAAAAGACTCTGATGCTGGGAGGGATTGGGGGCAGGAGGAAAAGGGGATGACAGAGGACGAGATGGCTGGATGGCATCACTGACTCAGTGGACATGAGTTTGAGTGAACTCCGGGAGTTGGTGATGGACAGGGAGGCCTGGCGAGCGGCGATTCATGGGGTCGCAAAGAGTCGGAGACGCCTGAGCGACTGAACTGAACTGAACTGAAACTAATACAACTGTAACTCCTCTCATCAGAGAGAGAGGAAGAGAGAAAGTCAATATTAGTGTATATTATCTTAAAAATAGAATTTAATAAATGATATTCAAATATCAAGGCAGATATTGTACATCATTCTATCTTGGTTAACTAAAATTCTTGACAAAAGATAGGTACTGTTTGCAATTAGGATATATGAGATATAATATCCTTAGACATTATTAGAGACAGTCCAAAACAAAAAGTTTAAAACAGAGAGCTCTTTTGGAAGTCTTAAAGGGTTGAAAGCATGTACAGCTCTTAAGCTTTTAGAATCTTTTAGAATCAGAGATCATCTTTGGGCAAATTGAAGACCAAATGATAAGACAGTTATTAACTCAGTGGTACTCTTTGCAGTTATAAATAAACCTTACATTTATATGTTAGATTATGCTGATGAGTGTCATCTGTATAACCTGTAATTCAATACACATCATTGATTTATAATTTGCTTGGAGCTATCTCATCTAGGGGAGAAATGCTTAAGTCTTCAGAGAGACTCTGATGTTGGAGATTTAGGGTGTTGATTGGAAAACAGAATCTTGGTCAATTTGACCTTTTGGATTTCTCAAACCACATTACATATTTCTCTTACATAATAAATATTGACCTTTTTGATAGTGTACAACTGAGTTCATCTAGAAACATCTTATTAAAAAGGATCAGAGTTTAATATAGAGGATTTCACTTTTAAATTACATATGGCCTGATTGCTAATCAGTCCCAAATGTTAGTCAGCAATTTTTTTGAAATTGAAAAGTATATGGCAGCTTAAAAAATAAAATGCAGTCAATATTACAAAGCCTTTAGTTTATAACATGTAATTTAAAAGCTCTAACTATATATCATTCCAAGGTAATGGATAATCCTAGTTTTTAAGAAACATTAACTGATGGCACCCCACTCCAGTACTCTTGCCTGGAAAATCCCATGGACAGAGGAGCCTGGTAGGCTGCGGTCCATGGGGTCGCGAGGAGTCGGACATGACTGAGTGACTTTACTTTCACTTTTTGCTTTCATGCATTGGAGAAGGAAATGGCAACCCACTCCAGTGTTCTTGCCTGGAGAATCCCAGGGATGGGGGAGCCTAGTGGGCTGCCATCTATTGGGTCACACAGAGTCGGACATGACTGAAGTGACTTAACAGCAGCAGCAGCAACTGATTACACAGTAATATTAACATGTGTTTATTAAAAAATCTTTCAAACACTATGGAAAACTCCATAGGAAAGTCAAGTTACTAGAATATGAGATATCTGTACTATTAATAGATCTATCTAATTTTCAGAAAGCGTACTGAAAGGATTACCCAGAATAGTTCTCACAAAAGATTAAAACTCACCTCAATCTAAAACTTAATTTGAGTGATCTGACTTCACACTAACTGCCTACCTGTATCAGGTAGGGCTCTTCATAAAATCTGGATAAACTGACAAAGATTAAAAAAAAGACACAGTTCAATAATACTAGGTATATCAAGGAATAGCAAACAAAGATCTTGCAATAATTAAAAGGATAATAAAGGAATATCACACACAACATAATTTTTTTAATTTAGAAGAATTGAATTCCTTGAAAAAAATAAAGTCCAGAAAACAGCCAAGAAGACGTAGTGCTGGTATTATGACTATTAAAGAAATTGGTTTACAATTAAAAAGTTTTAGAAAAGGAAATCTCCATGCCCAGATGATTTTAGTGGATAATTTTTCCAGCATTAAAAGAAGAAATTGATTTCAATTTCACACAATCATTTCCAGAAAATAGAAGAGGAAACATTTCACAATTCATTTTATGAGGCCAGGATTACCCTAATGCCCAAACCAAAGTCAGCACAAAAAAATAAATAAATAAATAAACCTCATGAATTTAGACATAAAAAACCCTCACAAAACTTTTATCAAAGTGAATTCAATAATGTTTAAAAATCAAAAAACCAAATTTAATTTTGAAAGAAGAAATAAATTGGTCTCTCTTTTCAGATAATATTATTTTCTCTGCCTATAGAAAACCCCAAG
>SJYQ01001277.1:394088-410368 GCA_006410935.1 Redunca redunca
AGAGTAAAAGACACATATATATGTGAGTATTCCTCAATTAAAAATTATTTTAACTTAACTAATTTAAAAATTCTTTGAATTCAAAGATTCTAAAAAGCCTACCAGGACCCTTGAATACACCCTTTTTTCCTCTTTATATACATATAAACACAGGGAGAAAATTTGCAGTTCTCTGTTTGAATACAGGGAGAAGGTAAAATCAAATGATTTAAAAGATTTCTAGTCAATGTTCATAAGTTTTTCTTGTGTTAATATTATATATTTTATAGTATGGTTGGTATAGCATATACTTTCCACAGTAAGTGGAAAATGACATGGAATATAGTAGCTGCTGCTGCTGCTAAGTCACTTCAATCGTGTCCATCTCTGTGCGACCCCATAGATGGCAGCCCACCAGGCTCCTCCATCCCTGGGAGTCTCCAGGTAAGAACACTGGAGTGGGTTGCCATTTCCTTCTCCAATGCATCAAAGTGAAGAGTGAAAGTGAGGCTGCTCAGTCGTGTCCGACTTTTAGCCACCCCATGGACTGCAGCCTATCAGGCTCCTCCACCCATGGGATTTTCCAGGCAAGAGTACTGGAGTGGATCGCCAGTGCCTTCTAGATCTCTCCAAAAATTCTGTATCTAACTTGTAGTTGTCCTTAACTTGAGCTAGTCTAGGAAGACAAAGAAGAAAACAGAATGCATTAGAAAGAATATTTTAATGTAAGAATGAAGAAGAAAAGAGGCTTGAAGATCTATTAGAATAAAGATCTCTAACATTAGGAATTTGTACATTTTCCCTTTAGAGTTTTTTTTTACTAACTTAGCTCTCAAAAACTAACAGTTGTGCAGTCTTTTAAATATGCAGAATAATGTGGGGAGATAAAGGCCACAATCTCCATGGAGGATTGTACAGCAGTAACACGATGGCAATGAGTCATCTCTGTAAGAGTAACAAGTAGTCTGAAAAAATAACCCAAGAGGTTTCCACTATATAGGTTACCTTGGTTTGGCAGAACAAACACCTTTCTTTTCTTAAAAGGGATGCCTGAATCTGAGGAAATGCAATAACAACATATAGCCTTGAAAAAACTCTCAGTGAAACTCAAGCTGTTGTCCCTGAGAATGACATTGTTATCAGACTGCAGAATTTCAAAGTTGTATGTTTCCTTCTATATTCTTTGTCATTCTTCTGAGATCTGTACCAAATGTAACATAGATCACAGTAAGTACAGTCTCTATGGAGGTGTGTGTTGCTTAGAATTGTTACCACTAAGTCTCAAACAATTTGAGACTTAAAAGAATAAAGATTGAGACAAAACCATGAGGTCTATCACTGATAAGACATAAGCTGACTGACAAGGTGGCTTTAAGTCTTCTTGTCGATATCTTAACAAAGGCCCTTTATAGTCAAATTTATGCACAGGGATTTCATCATTCAATGGGGCAGCCAAGGCCCCAAAGGAGGAGCCTCCTGGACAAATAAAGCCTGGAGGAGGAGAACTCATATTTTGAAGGAAAAGCCTCATCCCCAGGATCAAAAATAGCAACTGTGTCAAACATGGCAAATTATTTCTCCAAAAATAACAGTCAAATGTAGCAAAGTGAGCATTTATAACAATTTCTCTGGGAAGAGTAAATATACAGTTGACAGGAAGACTGTGGGTGTACTTAAGAAAAACTCCTCTAAACTCCACAGTAAATAGAACTCCACAAACTGCCAGAATACAGAAAGGCTACCCCAAACATAGCAATATAAACAAGATGAAAAGGCAGAGGAATACCCAACAGGTAAAGGAACAGGACAAATGCCCACCAAACCAAACAAAAGAAGAAGAGATAGGGAATCTACCTGATAAAGAATTCTGAATAATGATAGTGAAAATGATCCAAAATCTTGAAAACAAGATGGAGTTACAGATAAATAGCCTGGAGACAAGGATTGAGAAGATGCAAGAAAGGTTTAATAAGGACCTAGAAGAAATAAAAAAGAGTCAATATATAATGAATAATGCAATAAATGAGATCAAAAACACTCTGGAGGGAACCAACAGTAGGATAACGGAGGCAGAAGATAGGATAAGTGAGGTAGAAGATAGAATGGTAGAAATCAATGAAACACAGAGGAAAAAAGAAAAACTTATTAAAAGAAACAAGGACAATCTCAGAGACCCCTGGGACAATGTTAAACGCCCCAATATTCGAATCATAGGAGTACCAGAAGAAGACAAAAGAAACACCATGAGAAAATACTTGAAGAGATAATAGTTGAAAACGTCCCTAAAATGGGGAAGGAAATAATCACCCAAGTCCAAGAAACCCAGAGAGTCCCAAACAGGATAAACCCAAGGCAAAACACCCCAAGACACATATTAATCAAATTAACAAAGATCAAACACACACACACACACAAAAACAAATATTAAAAGCAGCAAGAGAAAAACAACAAACAACACACAAGGGGATTCCCATAAGGATAACAGCTGATCTTTCAATAGAAACACTTCAGGCCAGGAGAGAGTGGCAGGACATACTTAAAGTGAAGAAAGAAAATAACCTACAGTCCAGATTACTGTACCCAGAAAGGATCTCATTCAAATATGAAGGAGAAATGAAAAGCTTTACAGACAAGCAAAATCTGAGAGAATTCAGCACCACCAAACCAGGTCTTCAACAAATGCTAAAGGATCTTCTCTAGACAGGAAACACAGAAAGGGTGTATAAACTTGAACTCAAAACAATAAAGTAAATGGCAATGGGATCATACTTATTAATAATTACCTTAAATGTAAATGGGTTGAATGCCCCAACCAAAAGACAAAGTCTGGCTGAATGGATACAAAAACAAGACCCCTATATATGTTGTCTACAAGAGACCCACCTCGAAACAAGGGACACACACAGACTGAAAGTGAAGGGCTGGAAAAAGATATTCCATGCAAATAGAGACCAAACGAAAGCAGAAGTAGCAATCCTCATATCAGATAAAATAGACTTTAAAACAAAGGCTGTGAAAAGAGACAAAGAAGGACAATACATAATGATCAAAGGATCAGTCCAAGAAGAACATATAACAATTATAAATATATATGCACCCAACATAGGAGCACCGCAATATGTAAGACAAATGCTAACAAGTATGAAAGGGGAAATTAACAATAACACAATAATAGTGGGAGACTTTAGTACCCCCCTCACATCTATGGAGAGATCAACTAAACAAAAAATTAACAAGGAAATGCGAACTTTAACTGATACAATAGACCAGTTAGACCTAATTGATATCTATAGGACATTTCACCCCAAAAGAATGAATTTCACCTTTTTCTCAAGTGCACATGGAACCTTCTCCAGGATAGATCACATCCTGGGCCATAAATCTAGCCTTGGTAAATTCAAACAAATTGAAATTATTCCAACCATCTTTTCTGACCACAATGCAGTAAGATTAGATCTCAATTACAGGAGAAAAATGATTAAAAATCCCAAAATGTGGAGGCTGAACAACACGTTTCTGAATAACAAACAAATCACAGGAGAAATCAAAAAAGAAATAAAAATATGAATAGAAACAAATAAAAATGAAAACAAAACAACCCAAAACCTGTGGTACACTATAAAAGCAGTGCTAAGGGAAAGGTTCATAGCAATACAGGCATACCTCAAGAAACAAGAAAAAAGTCAAATAAATAACCTAAATCTACACCTAAAACAACTAGAAAAGGAAGAAATGAAGAACCCCACGGTTAGTAGAAGGAAAGAAATCTTAAAAATTAGGGCAGAAATAAATACAAAAGAAACAAAGTGACCATAGCAAAAATCAACAAAGCCAATAGCTGGTTCTTTGAGAAGATAAATAAAATTGACAAACCATTAGCCAGACTCATCAAGAAACAAAGGGAGAAAAATCAAATCAATGAAATTAGAAATGAAAATGGAGGATCACAACAGACATAGAAATACAAAGGATCATAAGAGACTACTATCAGCAATTATATGCCAATAAAATGGACAAATTGGAAGAAATGGACAAATTCTTAGAAAAGTACAACTTTCCAAAACTGAACCAGGAAGAAATAGAAAATCTTAACAACTCAACACAAGCATGGAAATTGAAACTGTAATCAGAAATCTTCCAGCAAATAAATGCCTAGGACCAGACAGCTTCATAGCTGAATTCTACCAAAAATTTAGAGAAGAGCTAACACCTATCCTACTCAAACTCTTCCAGAAAATTGCAGAGGTAGATAAAATTCCAAACTCATTCTATGAGGCCACCATCACCCTAATACCAAAACCTGACAAAGATGCCACACAAAAAAGAAAACTACAGGCCAATATCACTGATGAACATAGATGCAAAATTCCTTAACAAAATTCTAGCGATCAGAATCCAATAACACATTAAAAAGATCATACACCATGACCAAGTGGGCTTTATCCCAGGGATGCAAAAATTCTTTAATATCTGCAAATTAATCAATGTAATACACCACATTAACAAATTGAAAAATAAAAGCCATATGATTATCTCAATAGATGCAGAGAAAGCCTTTGACAAAATTCAACATCCATTTATGATAAAAATCCTCCAAAAGCAGGAATAGAAGGAACATACCTCAACATAACAAAAGCTATATATGACAAACCCATAGCAAACATTATCCTCAATGGTGAAAAATTGAAAGCATTTCCCCTAGTCAGGAACAAGACAAGGGTACCCACTCTAACCACTACTATGCAACATACATTTGGAAGTTTTGGGCACAGCAGTCAGAGCAGAAAAAGAAAAAAAAAAAAAGAATCCAGATTGGAAAAGAAGAAGTAAAACTCTCACTGTTTGCAGATGACATGATCCTCTACATAGAAAACCCTAAACACTTCACCAGAAAAGTACTAGAGCTAATTAATGAACATAGTAAAGTTGCAGGATACAAAATCAACACACAGAAATCCCTTGCATTCCTATACACTAACAATGAGAAAACAGAAAGGGAAATTAAGGAAACAATTCCATTCACCATTGCAATGAAAAGAATAAAATACTTAGGAATATTCTACCTAAAGAAACAAAAGATCTATATAAAGAAAACTATAAAACACTGGTGAAAGAAATCAAAGAGGACGCTAATAGATGGAAAAATATACCGTGTTCATGGATCAGAAGAATCAATATAGTGAAAATGGGTATACTACACAAAGCAATCTATAGATTCAATGCAATCCCAATGAGCTACCAAGGGTATTTTTCACAGAGCTAGAACAAATAATTTCACAATTTGTCTGGAAATTTAAAAAAAAAACCTCAAATAGCCAAAGCCATCTTGAGAAAGAAGAATGGAACTGGAGGAATCAACCTGCCTGACTTCAGGCTCTACTACAAAGCCACAGTCATCAAGACAGTATGATACTGACACAAAGACAGAAATATAGATCAATGGAACAAAATAGAAAGCCCAGAGATAAATCCATACACCTATGGACACCTTATCTTTGACAAAGGAAGCAAAAATATACAATGGAGAAAAGACAATCTCTTTAACAAGTGGTGCTGGGAAAACTGGTCAACCACTTGTAAAAGAATGAAACTAGAACACAAAAATAAACTCAAAATGGATTAAAGATCTAAACGTGAGACCAGAACTGTCTATGTTCTCCTAGAGGAGAACACAGGCAAAACACTCTCTAACATAAAGCTCAGTAGGATCCTCTATGACCCACCTCCAAGAATATTGGAAATAAAAGCAAAAATAAACAAATGGGATCTAATTAAAATTAAAAGCTTCTGCACAACTAAGGAAACTATAAGCAAGGTGAAAAGGCAGCCTTTAGAGTGGGAGAAAATAATAGCAAATGAAGCAACTGACAAAGAATTAATCTCAAAAATATCCAAGCAACTCCTGTAGCTCAATTCCAGAAAAATAAATGACCCAATCAAAAATGGGCCAAAGAACTAAACAGACATTTCTCCAAAGAAGACATAGAGATGGCTAACAAACACATGAAAAGATGCTCAACATCACTCATTATAAGAGAAATGCAAATCAAAACCACAATGAGGTATCATTTCACTCCCATCAGAATGGCTGCTATCCAAAAGTCTACCAGCAATAAATTCTGGAGAGGGTGTGGAGAAAAGGGAACCCTCTTACACTGTTGGTGGGAATGTAAACTAGTACAGCCACTATGGAGAACAGTGTGAAGATTCCTTTAAAAACTGGAAATAGAACTGCCTTATGACCCAGCAATCCCACTGTTGGGCATACACACCGAGGAAACCAGAATTGAAAAATACACATGTACCCCAGTGTTCATCGCAGCATTGTTTATAATAGCCAGGACATGGAAGCAACCTAGATGTCCAACAGCAGATGAATAGATAAGAAAGCTGTGGTACATATACACAATGGAGTATTACTCAGCCATTAAAAAGAATACATTTGAATCAGTTCTAATGAGGTGGATGAAACTGGAGCCTATTATACAGAGTGGAGTAAGCCAGAAAGAAAAACACCAATACAGTATACTAATGCATATATATGGAATTTAGAAAGATGGTAACAATAACCCTGTATGCAAGATAGCAAAAGAGACACAGATGCATAGAAGAGTCTTTTGGACTCTGTGGGAGAGGGAGAGGGTGGGATGATTTGGGAGAATGGCATTGAAACATGTATATTATCATACATGAAACAAGTTGCCAGTCCAGGTTCAATGCATGATACAGGATTCTCAGGGCTGGTGCACTGGGATGACCCAGAGGGATGGTATGGGGAGGAAGGTGGGAGGGGGGTTCAGGATGGGGAACACATGTACACCCATGGTGGATTCATGTCAATGTATGGCCAAACCAATACAATATTGTAAAGTAATTAGCCTCCAATTAAAATAAATAAATTTTTTTTAAAAAGAAAAAGTACTCTGTGTGGAATCCTTGAGAAGGAGAAGAACTCCTTGACACTTTGATATGTAAAGTGTATGATATGTATAGTTTGAGGGGAAGAAAAATAAGATAAAAAATATGTAACTCCTAATAAACTGTGGAGAGGGCACTAGACAATAAAAAGTACAATAAAGGGAAGAAATGGAAATAATCACTGATCAATAGAAGACAAGAAAAGAGAGAAAAAGAAGCACAGAATTTGTAAGATAAAGAGCAAATGATAAAATATGTTTTAAACCAAATGCATTAATGTTTCCATTCAATGTAAATATTCCAATTAAGAATGAGTATTGTTAGACTGAATATACATACTATAATACCATAAATACATACTGCAGTATGTGGTTAGTTGCTCAGTTGTGTCTGACTCTACATGAGCTATAGCCCACCCATGGGCTGTAGCCCACCAGTTTCCTCTGTCCATAGGGATTCTCCAGGCAAGGACACTGGTATGGGTTGCCATAGTCTCCTCCAGGGGATCTTCCAAACCTAGGGATCGAACCTAGGTCTCCCACATTGAACGTGGATTATTTACTGTTTGAGCCACTAGAGAAGACCATATTGTAGTATATATATATGTATAATTAACTTATGCAGTTTGAAAGAGATACACTTTAAATATAAGGACATCAAATAACTGAAAGTAAAATAATGACCAACTATTTTCATGAAAATAGGGTCCAAAGTAAATCAGTGTATAATGCAAAAAGCATTCACTACCAGATATAAAGAGAGACATAATGACAAAAGGGTCAATGATAAGAAAGTTATAACAATTCTAGACTTGTTTTCACCTAATGAAATAATTTCTAAAGATTTAAATAATTAGTGAATTAAATGGGGAAACTGGTGAATCATTAATCATCATGGAAGATTTTAGCATATGGAATACATATTGTTTTCATATGCATTTAACTATCTGTGGATTTATATTCTGCTATCCCATTTATCTCTTTCCTTCATTCACTGAAGTTCAGATTTATGTGCATTAGATTTATAGAGATGAAGACTCTATACCTAAAGATCTCAATTCATCTGTAATTTGTGCCCAATAATGTACATTTTTTGTAAGCAGCCTGGGTGATTCAGGAAACATTGTTGGGTTTCCCCATTGCCACATTGCTCCTTGAAAAATAAAATATGTAAGTCTGCACAGGACTGAATTGAAAAATGTATGTTAGACACAAAGCAGGATAAACTTACCAAAGCTTAACTGGTGGAATCCCTCACTAAGAATTTAAGGAGATGAATAGAAAGGCTTATTAGGAGTAAAATGAAGTTACTGAAATTTGCTCCCTACCCTCTAACTTATGTAAAATGGCTGTTTGTGCATCTCAGGTCTGAACAGTCTCAGAACAGTCATGTTCTGTTATCAAAGACAAGGAATGAAGGTGTTAATTTATGTTTGCTATTTTCGAGGAAGTATTCTAGGCTCCTAAAGAGAAATAGAGAAGGGATAGCTAAAGAAAGTTTTAAACTTGAGATTATCAATGACAGCCTCCCTAAATGTCGGTGGAGTGGAGTGCATTGGCTGTAAGGAAGTTCCGTGAAGGAGCAGGGCTCACCATTTCACTTCCAGTGAGTCCTCACTTGAGACACTTCATGCTCCATCTGGCCTTTAGATGGGTGGGGCCATTGCCTTCTCTGTGCTTTGACATTTATCTTTCAGTATCCACGGGAATGTTATCTTCTCTGTCCTCATTTGCTCAGCTAAAATCTTAAAGCAGATTTCAAGCTTTCAAAAAGCACAGCCCTTTACTTGGTGTAGACTTCCCTGGTGGCTCAGACAGTAAAGCGTCTGCCTACAATGCGGGAGACCTGGGTTCGATCCCTGGGTCAGGAAGATTCCTCTGGAGAAGGAAATGGCAACCCACTCCAGTACTCTTGCCTGGAAAATCCCACGGATGGAAGAGCCTGGTAGGCTACAGTCTGTGGGGTCGCAAAGAGTCGGACACAACTGAGCAACTTCACCTTCACCTTTACTTGGTGTAAAGGAGGATCTTAATTGCCACTACTTGGGACACAGACTAGAGCACATAGAATTACTCTGAGCTAGGTAGAAAGGTCAGGGATGTTTAAACTGAATCTTTGTATAAGCCCGATGTATCATGAACTTAACGACATTTCCATGGTATACCGATTCATATGTCTATTGCCTTGTAGCATTTATGTTAGAAAACCTGATCACTGAAAAACCGTACAAGGAATGAGATCAGCTGCCTTTTGCAGGGAAGATCAGTAGCAAGTCTAAGGGAAGAGAGAAAGCGGTAAAGCAATGGATTTCAACATTAACTTTATATGAGGATCTTCGGGGGACTTTTTGAAAATACCTAGGTCCTACCTAGAAATTTTATATTATTTGCTGTTAGAAGGACCTGGTCTTTTGTTAATCTGTGTCAGATATTCAGAGATGATTCTGATGTGCATCCCCTGTTAAGATTATTATGATAAGGATGATAAAAGCAAATCTAAGTACATTAGAGGCACATGAAGTTTGTTGTTGTTCAGCCGCTCAGCTGTGTCCGACTCTTTGCAAACCCATGACTGCAGCATGCCAGGCTTCTCTGTCCTTCACTAGCTCCTCGAGTTTGCTCAAACTCATGTCCATTAAGTCAATGATGTCATCCAAACATCTCATTCTCTGTCACCCCCTTCTCCTCCTCCAGTTTAGGGCTTTCCATACTGAAAATTCAGAGATGCTTATGTGATTTTATGTAAGGAGCTCAAGACAGTTTAACATGAAAATATAATTTCTAAGGAACTAAGAGAGTTGGGCCTTGCTTACAGTTTGATACTCCTTGAAATACACTTCTTAAAATAAGCAAAGTTCCTTCATTTCTGGAAGGACAGTTTAACTCCTTTGACAATTGCCAAGATTTTAGTTAGGAATGCTTCTGTGGTCAGAGGGGCTCTCTCACTAGCTCTCATTCCTTTGTTGTACAGATAAATTTTGGGGCAGCTGCAATGTGTGATGGATGGTTCTGATAATGAAGTGAAAGAACAATGAACAAACAAACAAACAAAAAGCTCTGTCTTCCTTAGAGGAAGGCAGGCAGTAAGCAAGTAAATAAATTTCATGTTACAAAGTGACAAGAACAAAACACAGAACAGTTTAAGAATGGACTTGAAGCTTAGGAAAGAAAGTTCAGAAAGGTCATACAGAGAAGACAATCTTAGAGCTGACACCTAAGGGAAATGAGGACATGAGAAAGTGAGCCATGAGACTTCCCTAGCATGTCTTTGAGTTGTTCGTTGCTCATGATTCCTAAAGTTTAAAAATTACCACATTCATCCATGACTTTTCTTCACTGATTTTATTGTTTTTACCTTAAAGATGCAAAATCTTCTATCTTAATGCAAATTAGAGTTTTCCTTCTGTTTTACTGTTTTTTAAACTAAAATAATTTCACAACAGGATATTTCCTCTGAATCCTCATAAGATTCTTCATTTTACTCCTTTACTGCATCAAATGTTTGCTGTGTTATTCTGTTTGCACAACTGTAGATGGAAAATGAGAAACCTAATATTTACTATAGTTTTATTTGGCTGTAGGTATTCTAGACAGCTGTGAAGAACACAGAGGGAGAGACACCCAACTGGGGAGCACACTGGTTTGCTAACCATGCCTGAGGTAATTGAGAGCTGTTCCTCTTTCTCTAAGCCTTTAGGAGTTGGTTGTAGCAATCTTCAGTGTTTACTAAGCTATTTATTTGTGTTAAAAGAATAATTATCAAACGTGCCAGGGTAAATTGGTTTGTTGTTGATGTGGTACAGTCAGAAACTGTTCAAGTTATTCAAGTTACCCTCAGTTCACCACCCCAGGTTCACGCGACTCTCAGTTCCTGCTGCTTCCAATTTGTTTCTTTGTGTTTGTTCCTATGAATCCAGATCCACAGGGGACTCCTTTAATTTCCTTTCCACACAGTCTTGTTCTGTGTTATATAATGTAGTGGGTTACCACTTACACTCAATTCTTGAATTTGGAACCTATTGTTTGGTGTCTAAAACCTTTCATTATTAACAACACATATGTTCACACATTTATTAATATTTTATATCTTTTTACTCATTTCACAAGAGCTTTGGAAAAAAGAGAGTTAAATAAATGAGCTCAAATTGCCTGGCTGAAAGTAAGGGACTGCCGTATTTACACCCAAACTGTGTATCACTGGTTGCTTGGAGAGCAAAGAGACTGTTACTTCCCTATTACCCACTCCACCAATATCTCTAATGTTATTGTTCTATAAGACTGACTCTAGAGTTAGCAGCTTATGCATGGAAATATCTTAAAAGATTTACAGTGAGAGATAATGCATACTCAATTGTTACCACATATTTCTTTTAAAATAATAAGATACCAAAAATGCTGATATTTTATATTCATATTGCCTAAATATATATGTTAACAGAATAGGCATGACAATTAAAACAAGCAACTCCTTATTAGGTTATTTCTTCTGAAATGTTCTTACTGTTTTTCCATAATTCTTGCATCCTCACAGCTCACAAGTAAAATATACAATGAGAAATTGCTTTTTGAGTTAAAATCATGGTTAAATTTTGTCATGTGTACCTTTTTGGGAATTATGCAAAATGAGTTATCAGTCAGTTACATTGTGAATTTGAAATTTAGCTAATCAATTTCTTATACATCAGGAGAGAGAGAAAGTATAACACTTCATCATTGCCCAGTGAAACATTTAATTTAATATCTGGATTTATACACCATTTATCTTGAGTTTGCAGCCTCACATTACTTTTTTTTAATTTAATTTACTCTACTGTATATATGTGCAACAAATTTCCATTCTCCACAGAGAATTTTAATGTCTTCAGCAGAATATAAGTGTTTAAATATGGATATTGTCAAGTTGAGATATTGATAGTTTAGTTATATTCCTGATTCAGCAAACACTATGGCTCTGGGATATTTAACTCTAAATAAGAATAAGAACATCAAAGAGTATTCTGCAAGAAATTAGATCTATAAGCCAAAACCAAGTGCTAATATGTGGTCGAAAAGAGATTAGTTGATGTATGAACTCTCAACCGTTTTACATGTAGTTTTAAAGTCTGCTTTCCCATGAACCAGAAACTTAGTGAGTTAGGAAGCTACAACTCTAGAAAGAAAATAAATGAAAGAATTTTAAAGCTGCTGATCATTTGAAGTCGCTCAGTCATGTCCGACTGTTTGCGACCCTGTGGACTATAGCCTACCAGGCTCCTCTGACCGTGGGATTCTCCAGGCAAGAATACTGGAGTGGGTTGCCATTTCCTTCTCCAGGGGATCTTCCCAACCCAGGGACTGAGCTCAGGTCTCTCGCATTGGAGGCAGACGTTTTAACCTCTGAGCCACCAGGGAAGCTTCCAACTGCTCACTAAATAAACTTGAAACTCCACTCTCCAGAACTGGGGTCCACGTGGTCTTTGCAGGTTCACCCTGAGTTTGCCATACAACAGCAACCTATGTTTTAGCCACACTTGATTTCTCCAGGTTTCTGAGATATAATGCTTTTCCCCCTGATATTATTTCCTAAATATGTTGTTTACACTTCCTGGGTGACTTTTTCCTATTGTCCAGATGGCAAACTCCTGTATTCCTTTTAAGATCTGACTCAGATATCATCTTTTCTGTGGGTAGCCATTGGTTTCTTCTACTGCATAGCAAATTTCATTTCCTTCTCTATGTTCTTGTACCACTTTCTGCATATCTGAATATTTTGAATGAATTCATGTACATGTCACCATCAGTGGACTATGATATCCTTAAAAACAGTGTGTGTACTTAGCCATTTCTTGATCCTCAGCAATTAATGCCATAGCCTGACTCCAAGTGGGCATTGAAAATGTTCTTTAACGCAGGCAAAGAAAATAAGATAAATTACAGAATGACATCATACTCTAGAATGTCAATTTAGTAATAATGAACAACAGCATTAAATGACAATGGTTAAAATTCAGAATTTTCACATCTTTGGGGTAGTGGTAAAAACAACAAATAATTACTTTAACTTCTCAACCATTATTAGTTTCTTTTGTATCATCAACCATGTTCATTTTGATTGAAATAAATTCTAAAGAAACAGAATTATACTTCTGAAATTTTCTCCAAGGGCCAATTGTATACTTATTTATGAATATCTAAGGAGTACTGACTAGATCCTATGCTTTGTGTAAGGCACTCATGATACTATAACAAACAAGACAGACCAGGTAACTGTCCTCAAGCAATCAAAAAAAATGAGCAACTGGAAAGAGTACAATTAGTGCCATGGCTATGAAAGTACAGTGAATGTGATGAAATAATATGTGGTCTGGAGAGAGAACACACCAGTTCCCTTACATTTGTGTAGTTCCTTGCAGAGTCTCATTGTATTCGAAAGGCTGGTGCCCAAGTCTGTATACCCAAGGAATCCAGGGTCTTCAAGGGCAGAGACTGAGATTTCCATTTCATCCTTAACATGTTGTAGAATGTTGGCACATAATAGGTGCTCAGTAAATATTTAAATGAATGAATTTACAAATTTCTTTCACACCCATAATCACACTCCTAGTTTACTAAATCAATCCTTAGCCCAAAGAAAATGGAGATAGGAGTGCCCTTTTTTAAAAAATCATAAAATCAGTGTTGATCACACTTAGTTCAGTTCAGTTCAGTTCAGTCGCTCAGTCGTGTCTGACTCTTTGCGACCCCATGAATCGCAGCACGCCAGGCCTCCCTGTCCATCACCAATTCCCGGAGTCCACCCAAACCCATGGCCATTGAGCCGGTGATGCCATCCATCCATCTCATCCTCTGTCATCCCCTTCTCCTTTTGCCCTCAATCTTTTCCAGCATCAGGACCTTTACCAATGAGTCAGCTCTTCGCATGAGATGGTCAAAGTATTGAAGTTTCAGCTTCAAAATCAGTCCTACCAATGAACACCCAGGACTGATCTCCTTGAGGATGGACTGGTTGGATCTTCTTGCAGCCCAAGGGACTCTCAAGAGTCCTATCCAACACCATAGTTCAAAAGCATCAATTCTTCAGTGCTCAGCTTTCTTCACAGTCCAACTCTCACATCCATACGTGACTACTGGAAAAACCATAGCCTTGACTAGATGGACCTTTGTTGACAAAGTAATGTCTCTGCTTTTTACTGTGCTGTCTAGTTTGATCATAACTTTCCTTCCAAGGTGTAAGCGTCTTTTAATTTCATGGCTGCAGTCACCATCTGCAGTGATTTTGGAGCCCAGAAAAATAAAGTCAGCCACTCTTTCCACTCTTTCTCCATCTATTTGCCATGAAGTGATGGGACTGGATGCCATGATCTTAGTTTTCTGAATGTTGAGCTTTAAGCCAACTTTTTCACTCTCCTCTTTCGCTTTCATCAAGAGGCTTTTTAGTTCCCCTTCACTATCTGCCATAAGGATGGTGTCATCTGCATATCTGAGGTTATTGATATTTCTCCCAACAATCTTGATTCCAGCTTATGCTTCCTCTAGTCCAGCGTTTCTCATGATGTGCTCTGCATATAAGTTAAATAAGCAGGGTGACAATATACAGCCTTGACATACTCCTTTCCCTATTTGGAACCAGTCTGTTGTTCCATGTCCAATTCTAACTGTTGCTTCCTGACCTGCATACATGTTTCTCAAGAGGCAGGTCAAGTGGTCTGGTATGCCCATCTCTTTCAGAATTTTCCACAGTTTATTGTGATCCACACAGTCAAAGGCTATGGCATAGTCAATAAAGCAAAAATAGATGTTCTTATGACTATCACTGGTTCACCAAAGACTGCTCACAGTTCATTTGTAATCTCTCCCTTTATATCCATCTCCATATGATTTGCCACCCACCCCCCAAACAGAGGGAGTTGCAAAGTGTTTTCTATACATTCTTGAATTTTAAGCTATTCTTTTCAAGCATGCAGCTACTGTTGTTGTGTTCTTAGAGTATAAAATTACTGTAGATCTTAGTTTCATTTTTTGTTTATACAGCCCTATGTGCTAAATATAAATTCATGTTACTGCTACATAATTGCTACAACTGCTGCATACACATTATATTTATCTGCCTCATATGAACTCAAAAATTGTCTCCAAGCCAGGCACTTGAAACAACACTATTGGGAAAAACCTAACATGTATTACTTATGAACCACTTTGAGAATTTCCTTGGAATATATATCCAAGAGTGGTATTTCTAAGTAATAATGTTTGCCTATATACAGTTAGCATAAGTACTTTGTCTCTCAGCCAGGGTAGCCAGTCCGCATTCCCATCATCTCTTTGTAAGATTTCCTATTTCCCTGACAAGACTTGTGTGTGAAAAGGAATTTTTCTTGCCTTCCCCTCTGTTCCTGGGAGATAAACTCTTAATCTTTAGAATTATCTGAGTGATGAGTTACTTGTTATTTATGGGGAATCCCTGGAGCCACACACCTGATAGTTTATGCTAACAGATGACTTGGGATTGGGATTGTCTACCCCCAAAAAATTATTCATGTGACTAGAGGGCTGAAATTTTTAGCCATGTGATGTCAGCCCAAGCTCTAAGAAGGGAAGAGGGGCTGGAGATTGTGTTCAGACTCATGGCCAGTGATGCAATCACTTGTGCCTAAGTAATGAAGCCATGCTACAAGCTTTGGATTCCAGAAGCTGGATGAGTTTCCCTAGTTGGCAATACTCTACATATCAGCATACATCAATGTGCCAGGAGAGAAACATGTCCCTGGGCACAATAGAAGCCTCATATCTGAAGCTCTCCCTAACCTCTCCCTATCCATCTCTCTCTTTGGCTAATTCTGATATATATCATTTTCCATAATAAAACTATAACTGTAAATATATAAGTATATAAATTTTCCAGAGTTCTGTAGACTATTTTAGCAAATTGTTGAATATGAGGAAGTCTGTGAGAATTTCAGATTTGTAGCCAGCTATCTGGAAGGGAGGATAGCCCACCATGACTTCTGAACTCATGGTTGATGTCTGAAGTAAGGACAATCTATAAGGACTGTTCCCCCTTAATCTGCATAGTTTTGTCAAATACCAGAAAACACAGCATTATCTGAGTTTTACAATTTTTCCAGTAAGATTGGTCTAAAGTCATATTCCATTGTTTTAATTTGTATTTCTTTTCCTATAAATGAGTGTATCTTATCAAATGCTTATAGAAAAAAATTGTTATTTCCCTTTTTGCTTCCTGTTCCCAACTGTAACTATACTTATCATTTTCCTGTTTTGAGTTTTTCTGGTGTTTTGGAAAATATTTTTCATATTCTAGATGTTATTTATCACTCACTAACTGTGTTAATGTTGTCCTCTGTTGAACAGAAACACTTAATTTTGAAACAAAATGTTAATAGATAA
>SJYQ01001277.1:423941-438916 GCA_006410935.1 Redunca redunca
ACAATAAAAATAAAGCAATTACAGCATCTACATCAATTTACCACTGCTTATTTCACAATCATTGTGATTTACTAATAAGTTATACTGAAATCACCAAAGCAAAACTAAATTTTCATAAACAAATATAAATCATTTATTCTTTTTCACTTGACAAAGAGGTTGATATACTAAAGTAATGTCAAGATTTTACACAGGTGCCTCATATCTTTTACTTCAGATTTAAAAATCACTCAGTCCACAATAGCTGATTGTCACTAAACATTAGTAAAAGCACCATAATTACGATTTTCAAATCTCATTAAAAACATAATTATTTAAATCTTGTGAAATTACTGCAAATGCTATAGAGACTCAGCCATATGTGTAGCAATGTGTTACACAGAGTGATGGGTAAGGTGACTCATCCATTCCTTCTTGGCACACCATCATTGGGTACTATTTGTAAGTCAGAAGCAGAGCTAAATACTGGTTTATAAGGGTGGGTAAACTATTTTCTGATTATAAATATGACTTAGTTCATATCAGCTGCTCAAAAAATATCTGCTGCATGAATAACTATACCCAGACGTTGTGGTCAGCAAAATAAGTCCAAATTAGACACTTCCTTAAGCCAATATTTTAACACACACAAAATACACTAACAAGACATATAAATAACATGAGCATAGAACAGAAAAGGATGTAAATAGTTTTGATGGGAATTGTGAAGCTATAAGGGGAAAAAAAATCAAATACTATATTATAGAATTATTCTACTTAATCAATAAGAATGTATATACACATTCACTCTTTTGACAAACACGTGCTAGGCATATAAACATAGGCACATAGGCACTGTCCTGAGTGAGTATAAAGTATGGTGAGTATAAAGTGATGAGCAATAGCATAAATATGTTACCTGACCTAATGGAACGTATAACAAGGAAGGGTATAGCACAGCACTGTAAATCAATTATACCCCAATAAAAATTTAAAGAACAAATTAATTTTGATTAACCTAAAAAATAAGGAAGAGTAAAACATGCAAAAATCACTCAGATATATAGTTACAAAATACTAAAATAAGTTAGGGTAGGGGGACAAGAAAGTGAGAAGGCTTAACGGGCTTTGCAGACAAAATGATTGACCTGCCAGGTAATGAAAGTGGAAAAAAAAATAACACATTTTGAATTCTGGGATCCTGACCAAGTGTCAGGTTCATCAAGATGAGTGAGGGTAGAAAATGTTGGAGAGAAGAGCAGGAATTAAACTATAATTTGTCACATATTCCATATTAAAGTGTTTAATTTGGAAATGAGTGTGAGTTTAAATAATTCAACCTTTAAATAGGATTTTTGGAAGAAACCAATAGACCATGAGAAATATTTAGACATTTAGACCAAGAAACCTTGACTCTTCTGTCAGTCCATGCAAATTAAAAGGTAAAGTAGACTTTATTTAGGGTTGTCAGTGGTAAAAATAAAGCAGCCAATAACCAAAAGTATGTCCCATTGATAGGGAGCAAGAATGTTCTGACTTGGAGTCCAATATGATGTAGAGTCCAGATGATAAAACAATACCAAGAATATATTTGTAAAGTAGTAAGAATAAGGAATATAAGTTTTCAAAGTCCTTTACAGTAAATGTAAACAGCTTTGTTTTTTTCATCATGGACCAGCCATTTTCTCTAAGAATAAATGGAAAGCTCTCATTTATGCTCATAAATTCAGTACAGTTCAGTCGCTCAGTAGTGTCTGACTCTGCAACCCTATGGAGTGCAGTACGCCAGGTTTCCCTGTCCATCACCAAGTCCTGGAGCTTACTCAAACTCAAGTCCATTGAGTAGGTGATGCTATTCAACCATCAAATCCTCTGTCATCCCCTTCTCCTCCCATCTTCAATCTTTCCGAGCCTCAGGGTCATTTCCAAGGAGTCAGTTCTTCCCATCAGGTGGCTAAAGTATTGGAGTTTCACCTTCAACATCAGTCTTTCCGATGAATATTCAGAACTGATTTCCTTTAAGATGGACTGGTTTGATCCCCTTGCTGTCCAAGAGACTCAAGAGTCTTCTCCAACACCATAGTTCAAAAGCATCAATTCTTTGGCGCTCAACTTTCTTTATAGTCCAATACTCATGTCCATACATGACCACTGGAAAAACCATAGCCTTGACTAGACAGACCTTTGTTGGCAAAGTAATGTCTTTGTTTCTTAATATGCTGTCTAGGTTGGTCATAGCTTTTCTTCCAAGGAGTAAGCGTCTTTTAATTTCATGGCTGCACTCACCATCTTCATTGATTTTTGGAGCCCAAGAAAATAAAGTCTTTCACTGTTTCCATTGTTTCCCCATCTATTTGCCATGAAGTGATGGGATTGAATGCCATGATCTTAGTTTTCTGAATGTTGAGTTTTAAGCCAACTTTTTCACTCTCCTCTTTCACTTTCATCAAGAGGCTCTTTAGTTTGTCTTCACTTTCTGCCATAAGGCTGCTGTCATATACATATCTGAGGTTATTGATATTTCCCCCAGAAATGTTGATTCCAGCTTGTACTTCATCTAGCCTGGCATTTCTCATGATGTTCTCTGCATATAAGTTAAATAAGCAGGGTGACAATATACACCCTTGACGTACTCCTTTCCTGATCTGAAACCAGTCTGTTGTTCCATGTCCAGTTCTGTTGCTTCTTGACCTGCATACAGATTTCTCAGGAGGCAGGTAAGGTGGTCCAGTATTCCCATCTCCTGAAGAATTTTCCACAGTTTGTTGTGATCCACACAGTCAAAGGCTTTGGTGTAGTCAATAAAGCAGAAATAGATGTTTTTCTGGAACTCTCTTGCTTTTTCAATGATGCAGCGGATGTTGGCAATTAGATCTCTGGTTCCCCTGCCTTTTCTAAATCCAGCTTGAACACCTGGAACTTCATGGTTCACAAACTATTGAAGCTTGCCTTGGAGGATTTCGAGCATTACTTTGCTAGTGTGTGAGATGAGTGCAATTGTGCAGTAGTTTAAACATTCTTTGGGATTGCCTTTCTTTGGGATTGGTATGAAAATTGACCTTTTCCACTCCTGTGGCCACTGCTGAGTTTTAACTGAGAAGTTTAATTAGATAAGCACAATTCCAAGGATCTGCTAAACTTTATTGCTATTCACAGAATATTTCAACTTGGAAATAATTATAATATAGGCTTTTCTCAGTTGAAGAAATTGAGGCATGGAGAAAGTGAAAGTGAAGTCAACTCAGTCGTGTTCGACTCTGTGTGATCCTGTGGACTGTTCCCCACCAGGCTCCTCCTTTGATGGGATTCTCCAGGAAAGAGTACTGGAGTGGGTTGCCATTTCCTTCTCCAGGGGATCTTCCTGATTCAGGGACCGAACCCTGATCTCTTGCATTGCAGGCAGATGCTTTACCCTCTGAGCCACCAGGTAAGCCAGTTTACTCAGAATCAGAGAAAAACGACTGAATCTGGAATATAAGATAGATCTCCCTACATATCAACTGCCTGTTGGAACATTAGATCCTGAACAAAATAAAAACAAAACAGATTTTATTCCTATTTTAGAAACATACATTTGAAGTTCAAATTCCAAGGAATGTAAAAAATAACTCTTGTAAAGAAAAGACTTGGAAAGTACAAACAGCTTCGGTTCAGGTACCATAAGATCTTTGGTCTTTTTTGTTTCAGTTGTTTTTCCTGTGTTCATGTATGGATGTGAGAGTTGGACTATGAAGAAGGCTGAGCGCCAAAGAATTGATGCTTTTGAACTGTGGTGTTGGAGAAGACTCTTGAGAGTCCCTTGGACTGCAAGGAGATCTAACCAGTCCATTCTAAAGGAGATCAGCCCTGGGTGTTCTTTGGAAGGAATGATGCTAAAGCTGAAACTCCAGTACTTTGGCCAACTCATGCGAAGAGCTGACTCATTGGAAAAGACTCTGATGCTGGGAGGGATTGGGGGCAGGAGGAGAAGGGGACGACCGAGGATGAGATGGCTGGGTGGCATCACCGACTCGATGGACGTGAGTTTGAGTGAACTCTTAGAGCTGGTGATGGACAGGGAGGCCTGGTGTGCTGTGGTTCATGGGGTCGCAAGGAGTCAGAGATGACTGAGCAACTGAACTGAACTGATCCTTGTAANAGATCTTTGGTCTTTTTTGTTTCAGTTGTTTTTCCTGTGTTCATGTATGGATGTGAGAGTTGGACTATGAAGAAGGCTGAGCGCCAAAGAATTGATGCTTTTGAACTGTGGTGTTGGAGAAGACTCTTGAGAGTCCCTTGGACTGCAAGGAGATCTAACCAGTCCATTCTAAAGGAGATCAGCCCTGGGTGTTCTTTGGAAGGAATGATGCTAAAGCTGAAACTCCAGTACTTTGGCCAACTCATGCGAAGAGCTGACTCATTGGAAAAGACTCTGATGCTGGGAGGGATTGGGGGCAGGAGGAGAAGGGGACGACCGAGGATGAGATGGCTGGGTGGCATCACCGACTCGATGGACGTGAGTTTGAGTGAACTCTTAGAGCTGGTGATGGACAGGGAGGCCTGGTGAGCTGTGGTTCATGGGGTCGCAAGGAGTCAGAGATGACTGAGCAACTGAACTGAACTGATCCTTGTAATAGTAGCTATGCTCTTTCAAATGATCCCTACTTTTTGCATGATGGGAATGAGCCATGGAAAAAACAAACAAATAAATATATACTTGACCTTTGTTGGCAAAGCTGACAAAGGTCCATCTAATCAAAGCTATGGTTTTTCCAGTAGTCATATATGGATGTGAAAGTTGGACTATAGAGAAAGCTGAGCACTGAAGAATTGATGCTTTTGAATTGCGGTTTTGGAAAAAACTCTTGAGAATCCCTTGGACTGCAAGGAGATCAAACTAGTCCATCCTAAAGGAAATCAGACCTGAATATTCATTGGAAGGACGGATGCTGAAGCTGAGACTCCAATACTTTGGTCACCTGATGCGAAGAGCTGACTCATTTGAAAAGACCCTGACACTGGGAAAGATTGAAGGCAGGAGGAGACAGAAGGCAGGGATGACAGAGGATGGGATGGTTGGATGGCATCACCGACTCAATGGGCATGAGTTTGGGTAAACTCCAGGAGTTGGTGATGGACAGGGAAGCTGGCGTGCTGCACTCCATGGGATTTCAAAGAGTCAGATATGACTGAGTGACTGAACTGAACTGACAGTTGACCTTTGAACTGTTGAACTTTCAACTGACAGTTGACATGAGAGTTAAGATCACCCACCCTCCACAGAGTTGAAAATTTTATATCTAGCTTTCTGTATCCAAGGTTCTAATCCACAGATTCACACAACCATATTGTATAGTTCTCAATATTTACTACTGAAACAAATTTGTGGATCACTGAACTCAATTCAAACCTATGTTGTTCAAGGGTCAGCTGTATACACATATGTGTGTGTGTGTGTGCACGCATGTGCACACACACACACACCTATATATATTCCTAAAATGGTGTTTGCTGCTGCTAAGTCGCTTCAGTCGTATTTGACTCTGTGCAACCCCATAGATGGCAGCCCAGCAGGCTTCCCCATCCCTGGGAATCTCCAGGCAAGAACACTGGAATGGGTTTCTATTTCCTTCTCCAATGAAAATGGTGTTTAGCTTTATATATATTTTTACATATATGTTTTATATGTGTATATATAGCAATATATGTAATGCTAAACGTCATTTTATGATACTTACAACCACTTAATCATGTACCTACTTATATTATTTAACTTTTATAAAATCATGGCAAATGAAGCACATGTAATGCCAATGAAATATTTGGAGCACATGAGTGATGGGATCTCATTGAAGATTAAACACCATGTGGTCTAAGGTGCTGATGATACACTCTGTGTGTTGGGGTGATAGCTGGCAAAGACACAATCAAAGTGACAGGTCAGGAAGCAAGGGCAATAACCCACTGGACAAATAATGGTCCTTAGATAAATGTGGTAGAGTGGAAGTGATACCGTATTGTTGAAGGGTTCAGGTCTCAGTGTTTTGAAAACAATGCTGACAAATGTAGTTGATGGACTGGCAGCATCTCCTTATAGGGTAAACCTCCTTTCTAAGCCTCTGGTAATGTAATGTAATGCAATTCGCTCAGTCGTGTCCAACTCTGCAACCCTGTGGACTGTAGCCCACCGTGCTCCTCCATCCATGGGATTCTCCAGGCAAGAATACTGGAGTGGGTTGCCATTTCCTCCTCCAGGGGATCTTCCCAACCCAGGGATCGAACCCAGGGCTGCTTCATTGCAGGCAGACGCTTTAACCTCTGAGCCACCAGGGAAGCCTTCTGGTAGCTATGCTAAAATGTGGAGCATGCAGTATTGGAGTCAAGTGGTCCTGTACCACATCCAAGCTTCTGCACTCCTCCTGTGGAAACCTAAGTCACTTAGTATCTCTGGTGTTCAGTTATTTCGTATGTAAAATTTGAAAGGTATTTTCAATATCATAGAGTTTTTGTGACTTAAATGAAATTATGTATAAACAAGTGCTTTAAGCCCCTTTTCACAAAAAAACAACAAGCAATAAATAATATTTATTAGGTGTTTAGCATGCACCAGACAGTGTACACGTGCCTCACATATAATTAAATCCTCAAACACTTTAAGGAAGTTTCTGCAATTATCTCTTATTTTATTGACAAAGAAGCCAAGGCTTTAAGATTTTAATTAACTTGTCTAAGACCCTATACATTACATATGATGTAACTAGAGACATATAACACTCTACACATGGTAAAATTCAATGTTATAGTCCCATTTTATTTAACATGTAAAAATCCCTGGAAAAAGCAGTACATTTGAAAGGCAAGAGATATTAGCCACAAAACAAAAATGCACACCAAGTGTTTCAGAACTAGTCATAGGCTTGAGAAGAAGCCATTTTATTTCTCAAACTCGTGTCTAGTTCTTCACAAAGAAGAAGTTACCAAAGAAATCTTACTCATCCTAAAGCACATTTTCTGACCATGTTTAATGCATCCAGAAGGAATGTGGACATCGTTCAAGCAGCACAAGTAGAGAAGAGTAAGGTCCTTGGAAAGCTAAAGAGAATTTTACCCAGCAGAGACTTCTGGTAGAAATTAACTGATTATTTTGCAATGCCACTATTCTACTCATTCTAGGAGAAGGCATATGAATTCATTCCGAGAAGACAAAGCTCATAATTTGCATCATTTTCATTCAGAATGTTTTTAATAATTGTCATTGTTGTTCAGTTGCTCAGTTGTGTCCGACTTTGCGACCCTGTGGACTGTAGCACTCAAGGCTTCCCTGTCCTTCACCATCTCCCAGAGCTTGCTCCAACTCATGTCCATCGAGTCAGTGATGCCATCCAACCACCTAGTCCTCTGTCATCCCCTCCTCCTCCTGCCTTCAATCTTTCCCAGCATCAGGGTCTTTCCTAATGAGTATGCACTTCACATCAGGTGGCCAAAGTATTGGCGCTTCAGCTTCAGCATCAGTCCTCCCAATGAATATTCAGGATTGATTTCCTTTAGAATTGACTGGTTTGATCTCCTTGCAGTCCCAGGGACTCTTGAGGGGTTTTTTAGTAGTAAAGTGTAAGGCCAGATAGAGAAGGTCATTGAAAAGATGAAGAAGTGAGCTTCAGTTTGGTTAGGTGGCGCAGTAGTGACAGCATCTGCCTGCCAAGGCAGCAGACACGAGATGAGGGCGTAACTCCTGGGTTGAAAGATTTGCCGAAGGAGGAAATAGTACCCTACTCCAGCAGTGGCCCCCCACTCCAGTACTCTTGCCTGGAAAATCCCATGGGCGGAGGAGCCTGGTAGGCTGCAGTCCATGGGGTCGCAAAGAGTCGGACACAACTGAGCGACTTCCCTTTCACTTTTCACTTTCATGCATTGGAGAAGGAAATGGCAACCCACTCCAGTGTTCTTGCGTGGAGAATCCCAGGGACGGGGGAGCCTGGTGGGCTGCCGTCTATGGGGTCACACAGAGTCGGACGCGACTGAAGTAACTTAGCAGCTTAGCAGCCAGTATTCTTGCCTGAAAAATTCCATGAACAGAGGAGCCTGGCAGGCAACAGCCCATGAGGCTGTAAGAGTCAGACATGGCTGAGCAACTGAGCACACACACACACGAGGAACATAGGGTGGATTCAGTGATCAACCATAGAGAAAGTTTTGGCACATAAGATAAGGAGACAGTGCCTTAAATATACTATAGATATTTTCCATTAAAATTAGTATTTCTTTGAAATTCCATGTGGCAATACCAATATTGTGAACTAATCTAAGCTGATGACGATGCAAGAGGAATACTCCAATCTGAGGGCTTCAGATCTCACATAAATAAATCAATAATTTTTTTGCTTTGGTTTCCTCTCTCCCCGTCAGTACACATAAAGGAAAGGCTGACCAGAGGAGAAGGCATAAATAGTAGTACCTTAGAATAAGTGTCTATAATTGCGCTTGTGTATATACACATGCACATATGCATTTAGATGTATATTTAGTATATATATAATTATATATGCACATTAATATCTAATCAAGATATGCTTAATATCAATTGTGACATTTATTCATAATTCATAGCATATTTTGTGTGCAAATATATGGTAACTCACTGAAAAACTATTTATTTCAAGAAAAGCAACAACACTTTAATCTAGGGATAAACCTTAGCTTTCTTATGGAAAAGTAAATTAAAAGCTTTGCTTGAGACAATCCTCCTAAGTAGCTATTATCATAGACTATGCTGACTTTCTGATAAGGCAGAAAAATGGGAAAAAATAGATAAATGAGAGAGAAACTAAATCTTTCCAAACTCCACAGAAATANCTTTCCAAACTCCACAGAAATATTGAAATACTCATTATAATAACAAAAAAAATTAAAACCTCCAGTAACCCCAGTGGAAATGAAATGATGAGATAAATTGAACACACATCATGATCTCATTATCTGGCATTGAAAATGTAATCAGCATTGTATGAGCTGTATATATTTTATTTGTAAACAAAGTGAAAATGAAAATTGAGACTGGTTTCTGGACACTAAATGTCAAGGAAATTTTAATAGGTATACAAAAAAATGGAAATAAACACATCTGCCTTCATCTCCTATCTTACCTTATGCGGGTAGATGTTGTTAGAAACAATCATTTGTATATTCATCTAACAGCGGACTTGCAAATTCTGTGAGAAGAAATACTGTTGGCAGACCCCGTGTGCTTGCTGACCACCCCTCATGCACACACATACACCGTTCTGTCTGCTGCATAATCAGGGTTAGCCCTGAGAATGTGTCCTGCTGAGAGACTCTCCCAGGTCACAGGCAATGGGACTCACTGAGGAAGACAGACGTGCCTCCTTCCTACCATCAGGTGTTCTGCCCATGCAAAAATCTCAAGTCTAGCCACAAAAGAACACTGAGAGAGCATGAAAGAAGTGCTTAAATGTCGTATTTACTGTCATATATACAGATACAACACACACACAGATCGATATAAATAGGTAAAGATACCGATATGAAAAATATGTACGTATTTTTAATTTGGGATATGTCTTAAGTGCAAGCAAACACAAATATTCATACTGTCCTTAGCAGGAAGGGATTGTGGGCCAGATGTTAACCTCTGCTTAACAGATTTGCAGACTATTGGATGCAGATATCCTAGCTGACTCATGATATTTATGATAAAATTGTCCCCCTCATCTTCTCAAATAAGACTTTTAAAAGACTTCTGCAAATTCAGAATAAATATTGTGATTTGGAAACATCACTTTCCTTCCAGAGTCCTGCTGAAATAAACAAAAGGATCATAAAATATGAAACTTTTCATCAGCTACAGATCTGGGCACCACACACAAACTGGAAATTTTAAGCCTTTTCTACCTGAAGGAAAAATAAGTTGTGAATAAGAAAAGAACACTCAGCTATTCGATGCAAGTGAAAAGCAATTTCCCTAAGAAGTAAAAAGAGACTATTTCCCACAACTATACTATAAATTAAAAATGGAAGGTTGACAATACTAATACAAGGATCCTTTCAAGGTCTTTGGGGAGAACACTAACACCGTTAGGAACAGGACATGAGATGCCACCAGAGGCCTTTATCAGCTGATTCTTGATGAACACATCTGTGGTGCCCCCATCATCCTCACCTGGTATCCATACCCTTGTGTGTTCCTCTCCCATTAAGTGTTGGTTGGATCTGCCACTTGTAAAGATGACAAGATATATGTGATTATGTTACAGAAAACTGAGGCACCTGTCTGGTTGGAAAGTGAAAGTGAAGTCGCTCAGTCGTGTCCGACTCTTTGTGACCCCATGGACTGTAGCCAACCAGGCTCCTCCATCCATGGGATTTTCCAGGCAAGAGTACTGGAGTGGGTTGCCATTTCCTTCTCCAATGCGTGAAAGTGAAGTCGCTCAGTCATGTACAGCTCTTCGTGATCCCATGGACTGTAGCCTACCAGGCTCCTCCATCCATGGGGATTTCCAGGCAAGAGTACTGGAGTAGGGTGCCATTGCCTTCTCTGAATATATTCTGTTCTGTGTTAATACTGATTACTATTTAAACAGGACCAAGGGATAGTCTCTCTCTTCCAAATTTTTCAAATATTTTATTAAAAATGATCTATTGAAAATGAGATTTTAGAGTGTGATAAAAAGATTTTTTCAAAAGTGAGTAATATATTTGCTAGTATCAATGGCTGAAAGTTTAATTGGACAGTGTATATGATGTTGAAGCTGAAACTCCAATACTTTGGCCACCTGATGCGAAGAGCTGACTCAATTGAAAAGACCCCAATGCTGGGAAAGATTGAAGGCAGGAGGAGAAGGGGATGACAGAGGATGAGATGGTTGGATGGCATCACCGACTGGATGGACATGGGTTTGAGTGGACTCCGGGAGTTGGTGATGGACAGGAAGGCGTGGAGTACTGCAGTTCATGGAGTCACAAAGAGTTCGACACAACTGAGTGATTGAACTGAACAGAACTGAACTATGTTAGAATCAAAACTGAAACCAATCATCAACGTTTGAGCAAAGTTAGACAGAGATTAATAAACACTTGGTGAAAAATTACCTTGCTAGGAAGAGAATAAAAGTGTGTCTAATATGATACAGAAGAGATTTGGGATTTTTTAAATAGTGGAAAGGAATTGACTAAGCATCAGTTTTCCAAGGTGCTGTGATGTGATCGGGAGTTAAATGCTCAAGCAGAAACAGAAGCGTAGTCAAAACACTAAGTTGCCTCCATTTCACATGAAAAAAGCAATTTCCTAAGGTACTTAGTAATTTGCCCTAACAACACAAGACCAAATGGCAGAAAAATTGATGTTTTAACATTTCTGTAGGGTTAAACCTCCTGCTCTTTATTTCTATGATACTAGTAGATTGTTTTAAATGGATAAAATTCATTCACATCTTAATTCTGTGTGCCATTACTAAAAGAGGAAGCATATTCACACCACTGTTACTCTATAGAAACTCAGTGAAAAATATCTCAAGATTATCTACATGTGGCTCAACTCAGCACCGTGACTGTGACAGGAAAACACCATCCTACCTCACGTGTGTGCATGCATCATCCATGTGCTATGATGCCAGAGCCATTTTACATCCTTCATGTCAAGTAGCAGATTCAAAACATTTCAAACAGGCCAAATTTTATTTCTAATGGTCTCCTGCATTGCAGGCAGATTCTTTACTGCCTGAGCCACCAGGGAAGCCCAATGTATTTCATTACCATAAGTCAAAGTATTAAAGTATTTTGAAGATATTTTAACATTTTTCATTTGTGTGTGAGTACCTATGAGTGTTTTGGGCTTTCCAGGTGGTGGCTAGTGGTAAAGAACCCATCTGCCAATGTTAAGAGATGCAGGCTAGATCCCTGGGTCAGGATGATCCCCTGGAGGAGGGCATGGCAACCCACTCCAGTATTCTTACCTGGAGAATCCCATGGACAGAGGGCCCTGGCGGGCTACAGTCCACAGAGTTGCAAAGAGTCAGACACAACTGAAGCGACTTCACACATGCATGCATGCACACAATTATGAGGGTTTTAGGATCTCCACTTTGATTGCTCAGATGCAAACCTTAAAAAGAATATTCAGCAATTGATCACTGAAACTGATCAATTTAGCAGTATTACATACTGCTAAAATAACTGAAAATTATAAAAATTGAAGAGGTTACTTCTCTGACTCAGTTTTCATCTTTTCTGGGGTTGTCTGTAGAGATCACTCAGTACTTTCATTCCCAGTGTGTGGGACTGGTTAAGAAAGTAAGTACAGTTCAACAGGTATAGGAATAAGCTTCACAAAGAAGTTGAAATAAGGTTTCAGAAAAGCACATATACACATTCCAGTTACATCAAGCATCCTAAAAACAGCATTTTTGCGACATTCTCTTATTTCCCAATATCAAATGCAAAATTTAATTTTACTTTTTTCAATTTTGAGGTAGGTATATATCTGTGACTTAGAAAATGACTAAAGAATTCTGAAATGCAGTTGTTCTGAATAATTAAAAGATTTTGCACAGCAAAGGAAACCACTAACAAAACAAAAAGACAACCTAGTAAATAGGAGAAAGTATTTACAAATGATATGACCAATAAGGGATTCATACAACAGTTTATACAACCCAGCAACAATAAAACAACCAAATTAAAAATGTACAAAAGAACTGAATAGATATTTTTCCAAAAAGGGCATACAGATGACTAACAGGCACATGAAAAGGTACTCAACATTGCTAATCATCAGGAAAATGCAAATCAAAACCACAATGAGATATTACCTTACTTGTCAGGATGCCTATCATCAAAAAGAACATAAGTAACAAATGTTGGTGAGGATGCGGAGAAAATAGAACCTAACCTTATGCTGTCAGTGAGGATGTAAATTGATACAGCTACTATGCAAAACAGTATGGACATTTCTCAAAAACCAAAAAATAGAACTATCAAATTACTCAAAGATTCTACTACTGGGTATATATCAAAAACAATAATTCAGAAAGATACATGCACTCCCATGTTCACAACAGCATTATTCACAATTGCCAAGAGAAGGAAGCAACCTAAGTGTCCATCAACAGGTAAATGGACAATGAAGATGTGATACACACACACACACACACACACACACACACACAAAATGGAATACTATCTTCCATAAAAAAAGAGCAAAGTGTTTCCATTTGCAGCAACATGAAGGTGATTCTTTAGAAATGTGATACATTATAAACTTATAAATATACTAAAGTTGACAAAAATGCTTAGAAAATAAGTATAATTTATGACCTGAGTCATAATATTATCTTATTTTATAGATACGGAAAGTTGGGTTAAGGCATGTTAAGCTGCCTAATTTCATATACTTCGGAAATGATAAAGTTAATAATAAATTATTTCTCTAAAACTGTAAAATTTTTTACCACATTTTAGTTTCTTCTGATAACATCCAATGAAATGTAATATGTAGAATTTTTCTTTCTGTGAAGCTTGAATTAACTGGTGTGGTCAACATGGCTGCATAAAATTAAAGATGCTCCTCCTGGAGCAGAAAAATATGTTACTTACTTGTTCTCAAGTATGCAAAGCATAAGAAACAAATGCATGGAGCTTCATTTCTTAGGTAACAACTATTATTGCTTATTTAGCCAGTGAGTGGGCAAGAGATGAGTATGGTTGACTCACTGCAAGATAGATTCAAAATAGTAAGCTCTGCATCTAAAACAAGGGTGAAGTGATGATTTTAAGATTGACTCTGAGTCACCATATAAAGTAATCACCAGGAGTGCAGAGGGCTTTGAAGATAAAGGCTTTAACACATTAGGAATACTCAGAGGTAAAAAATTGAGCTCTGTGAGGTTAAAATGTTTTTTTACAGAAGTCAATTCATTTCAAACAAACTAAAGGAAAGTCAGCATGTTGAGGTTTGTAAAGCAAGCTTTAAGGACTGTTTTAAAAGGAGTAAAGTATAAACAAATGGAAAGTACTGGGGGCAGGTACTACAAGGCAAAGAGCAGCCTTCTTTGTAATAAATTGGCAGTTCAGATAACCTGTAGCCAAGATTCATCTATGAGATTAAAACATATTGAACACTTACCTAATTAATGACCAGGACAATTAATTCCTGAATATTAAAGTGAGTTTATTTGTATTTGGATGCAATGAAGACTAGACAAAGACAACTAATCCTGTTATAAAGCTGTTGAATTTTGTGAGTTATAGTAAAGGCCTAGCTGTGCACTATAACTAGAGAGAATATTTATGACCATGATGCTTATTGATGATATACATGGTCTAGTAAGATGTCCAGAGGAAACAGAAACATCATCAAAGATAGACCAAAATATGAAAAAGAAAGTGGTCACCAGGAACATATCTGGCTACAAAGCAATCATTTTTATATATCTTGTCTTCCATTTGTTAATAACTGGGTTTGGAATTCTCATCAATTTTCATGAATGAGACTGGCTTATAATTTTGTTTTCTGATTTCTTCTACATATAAAAGAACATGTGTAGGTCAAAAGAAGAGATTGGCTTTCCATAAAGGGTTAATTAGCAAATAAATAAGTAGGCATCTACCACACAACATTCAAAAAATGCCATTAAAAGTCAATAAATACTTACATGTTAACAGGCAAAATTATACTACTTTAGACATGCAATAGAAATATTATCTTTATGATTCTGGAGGAGGGAAGGCCTTCTTAAATAAGACACAAAACCAAATCATAAAGGAAAATAAATTCTACTGCATTAAAAGTAAGAATTTGTTTCTCCAAATATTATAAAGATAATGGAAAGTTAAGACACAAACTTGAAAATAGATTTGTAAAATATTTAACATATTACTACCCTGATTATGTTAGGAAGACTTTCAGATCAATAAGGAAAAGCACTCAATCCAATCTAAACACACAAGAAAATTAAGAGGAATTCCAAAGATGAACCACAAAAGGTCTATATACATATGTATAT
>SJYQ01001277.1:439113-488920 GCA_006410935.1 Redunca redunca
ATAATAAAGTGAATTAATTGTATAGTACAAAATTCAATGAAGATAAGTATACTATAGTTACATAAATCAATTTATCTCTATTTGGAAAACATAATATCAAATAAAAGAACAAACCAACAAAAATGTATATATAGTATCATTTCATATGTGAATTCCAGGAAAAGGCAAAAACTAAACAATGACATTTTGAATGCTTTTCACAACTCTAAGGAAAATCAGGGAAATCACTAACTTAAAATAAGAATACTGATTAACTGTGGGATAAAAGAGGATATAACTGGGGAAAGTTACAAGGAGTCCTCTTGTGTTGGAATATTCTGCTTCTAGGTCCAGGAGAAGAGTACATATTGCTATCTAAAATAAAGATATCTATTATGTATTGCATATTGTATTGTGTTACATACTATATTACTATCTAAAATAAAATATATTGCTTAAAAAAAAAAGACTTCTATCTGAATCCCCTATTAGAAAGCTAGCTCCTTACAGAAAGGTATTTTTCTCTCTCTTTTCAGTATATCGCAAGCACCTAAACAGTACCTAGCATAATATTAATTGATTGAATAATTGAATGAATACTGTGAACAGGAAGGTATCTATACTAGATGAGATCCAATCGTTTTTCATATAGCTGTCATAAGTGAATTAAACAGCTCTAAATATTCAATTGAAAATGAAAGGATTACTGAAAAGTCAAAAGTTAAATAACTCTTGAAAAAGACATTGACAGAAAGAAAGGCAATTTTCAATAGAATAAGCTTCCAAAGGATCAAAAACTTGAGGCATAATAAAAGAAAATTTAAAAGAGAAAGCTGTGGTACATATACACAATGGAGTATTACTCAGCCATTAAAAAGAATACATTTGAATCAGTTCTAATGAGATGGATGAAACTGGAGCCGATTATACAGAGTGAAGTAAGCCAGAAAGAAAAACACCAATACAGTATACTAACACATATATATGGAATTTAGAAAGATGGTAATGATGACCCCGTATGCGAGACAGCAAAAGAGACACAGATGTGTAGAGCGGACTTTTAGACTCTGAGGGAGAAGGAGAGGGTGGGATGATTTGGGAGAATGGCATTGAAACATGTATACTATCATGTAAGAAACGAATTGCCAGTCTATGTCCGATGCAGGATACAGGATGCTTGGGGCTGGTGCACGGGGATGACCCAGAGAGATTTTATGGGGAGGGAGGTGGGAGGGAGGTTCATGTTTGGGAACGTATGTACAGCTGTGGTGGACTCATGTCAATGAATGGCAAAACCAATACAGTATTGTAAAGTAAAATAAAGTAAAAATAAAAATTAAAAAAAAATAAAAGATGTTGGTAGATATGAGGTAAGAAATGAAGAGATTGTGTAAAATCACAAGATCTTTAGCTATTAGATTCCTAGATCATCTCCCCTAAAGTATACAAAAATATGTACCCACTATTTCTCCAACTTCTGTAAGAAATAGATGTTGCTGGGGATTTATTGGAATTAGGGACACTAGTCACAACAGAAAATGCAACTGGGTACTCAATTGAAAACAAGGAAGTCAAATGGAGATGTGCATATTCAACTGTGAAACCTGCAGGACCCTTATGGCTTCTGCCTCCGAAAAGCAAGCAGCAGCTAGAACTATCAGTGGAGTTCTGTGGGTACCCAGGAGAAATCAAGGTGCTCCGAAAAAATAACTCCATATCCTATCAACAAGGTAGACACAGGTACAACAACTTCCAACCAGCATTTTTTTTTTCTCTTCTTTTTTAATTTGCTTGTTCATTTTTTAATTGGAGGATATTTGCTTAACAATGTCCTGGTTTCTGCCCTACAGCAATGCCTATTATACAGAGTGAAGTAAGTCAGAAAAACAAATAGCACATTTTAATGCATATTTATGAAAAATGATATGGATGAACCAACCGACATTCTAACCAGCAGTGTCACTCTTAACATACAGAGCTAAATGCAATGGAGTTTTGAGGGAAATCTCCTAGTGAAATGACTTTAAAACAATAAATAAGTAAATAAGCCAAAAATAGAGAGGGTTCAGGAAAACAGACAGAGAGAAAGGAATTTCAAAATAATTTATATAAGTGGGGCAGACCTACATTAGGAGGATTTTGAGAGACGAAGTACCAGGGAAAAGTGCACCCATATTTGACATAATAGGAAGTCAGTACATAAAGTCTAACATTAATTACTTGAGAAATATTAGTAAAACACATTAAACATGTACACAGGAAAATGTCAGAAAAATATCAAATAAAGTTTGAAAGTGTTTATTTCAAGGTAATTGGATGGTGACATTGAGGAGAGCAAATTCCTGTCATCACTGTCAGTCTTAATATGATTCCACATTTTTAAAATATTTGCATGTATTATTCAGAAAACTATATATATCCCTGAATAAATATTAAGCTCTGGCTAAAAATATGATGGAATAGTCCTGAGTGGTTGGGGACAAGAAAGATATTTTCTTGTTTTTGTCTCAAACTTTTTGTGGCCACACAATGCACATTCCATGTTATAAAAAGTTGGCAGTCTCTTATGGGTGTTCAGGGTCAGAGTCAGGGTAGAAGTAGAAGGGTGGACAGAAGTAGATTAGGATATATGAATGTTATAATAGATGTACTTACACCTGTAGCAAAAACCATATATAAATGTTACAGGATGTCTAGATTTCTGACTTGGACAACTAAGGAGATAAGTATGATTGGAATTAATTGAGATGAGAAACAAAGAATGAATTACATGAAAAGAATTAGGAGACAGATATCATGACACATGACCAGACTAGATCAATGAAATCTAGCATTTGAATTTTGAATGAAGGCATAAAAGAAAAAAAAACTTATAATTAAATAGAATGCATACATGTATTTCCATGATGATTTGTTTTGAAATTATTGATTAATTCTTGCTTGTGAGCTCCCTGGAGATTCTCTGAGACCTGCTCATGTTTCAGCCTGTTTCTCAGACCTACTATTTGATTCTATGTCAATCAATAATTTCACAGTAACTTATCTTTTTTCCTTGGTCTGTCAATATCCATTCTTATTGCTTTAAATTGAAGAGCATGATAATAGTAATATTATTAATACTAACAATAGTCTCTACCTTAGTTCAATAATACAAAGGACATTTTGTGACATCTCACAAGGGGTACTTTCAAATGCATTTTGAATTTCTGAAATTCATGCATTTCCAGATTAGAGAAATAGCAAAGGAAACACATATATTTTGGGCACTCACATTTCAGGAAAGAAATTCCCTACTATTCAGTTAAGTTCCACAAGCTCCTACTGGGTGCCTGTTGTGTTCTTAGGCATCAAACTGTGTGGACACCAGCTTTGTGTTAAGGGTCTGGATTTGAAATACTCCAGAGGCCAATAACAATTTGCATAAAAACTCAGTTTCAAAGGAGGAAAACAGTTCAACAAGGAAGAATATGTGACATGTAAATATGAATAACAGAATGAATAACCAAGTTAAGGGAAGAGAAGTTACAGTTCAGTTCAGTTAGTTCAGTCACTCAGTTGTGTCTGAACTTTGCAACCCATGAACCACAGCACGCCAGGCCTCCCTGTCCATCACCAAATCCCGGAGTCCACACAAACCCATGTCCATTGAGTCGGTGATGCCATCCAACCATCTCATCCTCTGTTGGCCCCTTCTACTCCTGCCCCCAATCCCTCCCAGCATCAGAGTCTTTTCCAGTGAGTCAACTCTTCGCACAAGGTGGCCAAAGGACTAGAGTTTCAGCTTCAACATTAGTCCTTCCACTGAACACCCAGGACTGACCTCCTTTAGGATGGACTGGTTGGATCTCCTTGCAGTCCAAGGGACTCTCAAGAGTCTTCTACAACACCACAGTTCAAAGGCATCAATTCTTTGGCTCTCAGCTTTCTTTATAGTCCAATTCTCATATCCATACACAACCACTGGAAAAACAATTGCCTCAAATAGATGGACCTTTGTTGACAAAGTAATATCTCTGCTTTTCAATATGCTGTCCAGGTTGGTCATAATTTTCCATCCAAGGAGAAAGCATCTTTAAATTTCATGGCTGCAATCACCATCTGTAGTGATTTTGGAGCCCAGAAAAAATAAAGTCAACGACTGTTTCCACTATTTCCCCATCTATTTGCCAGGTAGCACAAAGAAACACAGGAAAACAACAGAATGGGAAAGACTAGAGATCTCTTCAAGAAAATTAGAGATACCAAGGGAACATTTCATACAAAGATGGGCTCAATAAAGGACAGAAATGGTAAGGACCTAACAGAAGCAGAAGATATTAAGAAGAGGTGGCAAGAATACACAGAAGAACTGTACAAAAAAGATCTTCACGACCAAGATAATCACGATGGTGTGATCACTCACCTAGAGCCAGACATCCTGGAGTGTGAAGTCAAGTGGGCTTTAGAAAGAATCACTACGAACAAAGCTAGTGGAGGTGATGGAATTCCAGTGGAGCTATTTCAAATCCTGAAAGATGATTCTGTGAAATTGCTGCACTCAATATGCCAGCAAATTTGGAAAACTCAGCAGTGGCCACAGGACTGGAAAAGGTCAGTTTTCATTCCAACCCCAAAGAAAGGCAACGCCAAAGAATGCTCAAACTACCGCACAATTGCACTTATCTCACACGCTAGTAAAGTAATGCTCAAAATTCTGTAAGCCAGCCTTCAGCAATACATGAACCATGAACTTCCAGATGTTCAAGGTGGTTTTAGAAAAGGCAGAGGAACCAGAGACCAAATTGCCAACATCTGCTGGATCATCGAAAAAGCAAGAGTTCCAGAAAAACATCTATTTCTGCTTTATTGACTATGTCAAAGCCTTTGACTGTGTAGATCACAATAAACTCTGAAAAATTCTGAAAAGGATGGGCATACCAGACCACCTGACCTGCCTCTTGAGAAACCTATATGCAAGTCAGAAAGCAACAGTTAGAACTGGACATGGAACAACAGACTGGTTCCAAAGAGGAAAAGGAGTACGTCAAGGCTTATATTGTCACCCTGCTTATTTAACTTATATGCCGAGTACATCATGAGAAACACTGGGCTAGAAGCACAAGCTGGAATCAATATTGCTGGGAAAAATATAAATAACCTCAGATATGCAGATGACGCCACCCTTGTGGCACAAAGTGAAGAGGAACTAGAAAAGCCTCTTGATGAAAGTGAAAGAGGAGAGTGAAAAAGATGGCTTAAAACTCAACATTCAGAAAACTAAGATCATGGCATCTGGTCCCATCACTTCATGGGAAATAGATGGGGAAACAGTGGAAACAGTGGTTGAATTTATTTTCTGGGGCTCCAAAATCGCTGCAAACGGTGACTGCAGCCATGAAATTAAAAGACGCTTACTCCTTGGAAGGAAAGTTATGACCAACCTAGAGAGCATATTCAAAAGCAGAGACATTACTTTGCCAACAAAGGTCCATCTAGTCAAGGCTATGGTTTTTCCAGTGCTCATGTATGGATGTGAGAGTTGGACTGTGAAGAAAGCTGAGTGCTGAAGAATTGATGCGTTTGAACTGTGGTGTTGGAGAAGACTCTTGAGAGTGCCTTGGACAGCAATGAGATCCAACCAGTCCATCCTAAAGGAGGTCAGTCCTGTGTGTTCTTTCAAAGGACTGATGCTAAAGCTGAAACTCCAATACTTCGGCCACCTCATGAGAAGAGTTGACTCATTGGAAAAGACTGATGCTGGGAGGGTTTGGGGGCAGGAGGAGAAGGGGCCAACAGAGGATGAGATGGTTGGATGGCATCACCGACTCAATGGACATGAGTTTGGGTNAGGAAAGTTATGACCAACCTAGACAGCATATTCAAAAGCAGAGACATTACTTTGCCAACAAAGGTCTGTCTAGTCAAGGCTATGGTTTTTCCAGTGCTCATGTATGGATGTGAGAGTTGGACTGTGAAGAAAGCTGAGCGCCGAAGAATTGATGCGTTTGAACTGTGGTGTTGGAGAAGACTCTTGAGAGTGCCTTGGACAGCAATGAGATCCAACCAGTCCATCCTAAAGGAGGTCAGTCCTGTGTGTTCTTTCAAAGGACTGATGCTAAAGCTGAAACTCCAATACTTTGGCCACCTCATGAGAAGAGTTGACTCATTGGAAAAGACTGATGCTGGGAGGGTTTGGGGGCAGGACGAGAAGGGGCCAACAGAGGATGAGATGGTTGGATGGCATCACTGACTCAATGGACATGAGTTTGGGTGAACTCCGGGATTTGGTGATGGACAGGGAGGCCTGGCATGCTGCATTCATGGGGTCACAAAGAGTCGGACACAACTGAAGGACTGAACTGAACTGAACTAGAACAGAGACACCAGTATAGCCTAACACATTTTAATGATATTTAAGAACCAGTCAGTCCTAAAGGAAATCAACCCTGAATATTCACTGGAAGGACTGATGCTGAAGCTGAAACTTCAATACTTTGGCCACCTGATGTGGAGAGCCAACTCTTTGGAGAAGACCCTAATCCTGGTGAGGGAACCAGTGCTTAGGTGGGTTGATGAGAAGGCGGCAGTGGCAGTGGTGGTGGAGGAGCAGGAGGAAGGGAAAGAGGTCTGGGGCTCTGAGGAAGAGAAAAAGACAGATTTTTTAATTTTTACATTCCTTCATCTAAGTCACATAAAATGTTTTTTTCTTTAAGCGCAGTTAATTATTACACAACAAAACAACTCTCCTTGCACAAGGACATGTTTTTCCTTAAACTCTGTACCAAAACCCTGTCATCTTAAAATGAAAGTTGTGCGAGTGAGTCTAATAAGACCTTTACAACCTTGAGACAGTCTTGATTTACTGTAATAACCAACTGAAAAAGTATATAGCTCCCTTGCTAAGACTAGTGAGGGGGGTATTCTCCATCCCCCTTCTGATGTGTATGTCCTTTTTCATGGTAATAAAACGTCTGCCACACAAGAGCTCTGAGTGGTCCCTGATCTCGAAACTATCCCTGAGAAAGATTGAGGGCAAGTGGAGGAGGTGACAGAGGATGAGATGCTTGGATGGCATCATTGACTCAATGGACATGAGTTTGAGCAAACTCAGGGAGATAGTGAAGGACAGGGAAGCCTGGCATGCTGCAGTTCAAGGGGTCACAAAGAGTCAGACACAACTTAGCAACTGAACAAGAACATCAAAGCAAAGGGATTATTTAATATCTAGTGTCACCTATGGCACTCCCTGATTGGGACAGTTTCTCGTTGGTACCATAGTGAAAAGGTATTTTTTGCTGACTCCAAAGATGAAATCATCGTTTCTAGAAGGATAAGAAGGGCCTGAAACTAAGAGAAGAATATATTGTTTGGAGTCACTGTGGAAGTGCTTAGAATGGTCAGTAGAGTATATCCTATGATGAGTCATCCAAAGTTCTCCTTCAGAGTTTCTTATTTCTTATCCCCAAAGTTCTTGTGAAGGTTGTCACCTGACAGTTGAAAGCTAACAATTTCCTTGGAAATTTTCTATAACTAAAGAAATCTGCCTCTCTCCTGTCATTGCCACTTTCTGGGGCAGCCATCATACAATGACTGGTCCATAGAGGAATTGAACGTCCAGCCCTCTGTCCACAGTACAGGTCAGCTATACAGGTATTCTGGATGCAGACATCTCTGTGGGTTTGAATGGTGCTGCTGCTGCTGCTAAGTTGCTTCAGTCGTGTCTGACTCTGTGCGACCCCATAGACGGCAGCCCACCAGGCTCCCCCACCCCTGGGATTCTCCAGGCAAGAACACTGGAGTGGGTTGCCATTTCTTTCTCCAATGCATGAAAGTGATAAGTGAAAGTGAAATCGCTCAGTCGTGTCTGACTCTTAGTGACCCCATGGACTGCAGCCCACCAGGCTCCTCCGTCCATGGGATTTTCCAGGCAGAATACTGGAGTGGGGTGCCATTGCCTTCTCTGTGGGTTTGAATGAGGCTTTCAATGTTCACATTTCAAATTCTCCCTCTGCCCAATCCTCTGTTTTCCTTTCCTGTACATACAGTTGATTTCAAGAGTACTCCCTAAATGGACATCATGTACACCATCTCAGAATCTGCTTCCTAGAGAATCCAACCTGCCAGAGATGGGATGCTTCTCCACCTCAGGGATGCTTCCACACTTTTCCAAGGTGGTCGTTACTATCTTACTAGATGATCAGCAGAAACAATACATTTCAGAAAAACCACCACCCACTTCTCCTCTGTGCTTACCACCAGAACACGACTACCCAGTTTAAGTATTGACTAAGCTGATAATTCATCTGTTGTTTTAAGCACTGCATTTCCTAAACAAGCGAAGCAGTGGAGAACAAGGGCTAGTTATACACAGTTTGTGATGCATCAGAAGTGATTACAATTCTGATACAACCAAATGCCCTCCAAATGAACTGGATGCAGCAAGCTGAGAGTTTTAGAAAGCTGTTGCTCTCAGAGATTCTCTCAGCTGTTTCTTCAACACATCTGTCAAAGGTACTAAACTGCCTACAAGTTTGAAACCTTCAAGCAGGTACTGACAGGAACTGGTGAGTTAGAAACACAGTTACCAGGGGAATGCCATCTGCTGCCACTTTCCTCACTGCTAATACTTATACAAGAAAGATGAAGGAATCTGGTTTATAAGCCAAGATCTTGATGGTTTACAGTGCACATTGCACATAATTACAGAGCACCTACAGGGTAACAAAAATCTGTGTTTTTCAACTGCTTGAAGTTCAAGAAGTCTGATGAAAAAAAAAAAAAAAATATTGTCAAATTGCCCAGGTCCTTCTTCAGCTTGATAAAAGGATGCAGTCAATGTGGTCGTGATAGATTACTAAAAAGGTGATACAGACCTAACAAGATGGGTGGTAAAAAAGAAAACGAAGACACAGTAGTAAAATTATATATTAGAAAGAAGCCTAGCTCTATATCAAAGAGACAACAATGGCACTTACATGATATAGTGGTTTATTTTACTCTCACATAACAGTCTGACAAGGCTAGGCTATCAGGGTCTTCCTACTCTCTTTGGTCATTCATGGATTTAGGATTCTTGTTTTTATGCTTTGGCACTTTTCCATCAGTTATATACATTCTTAATAGTTATCCCACCGAAAGTTTTGTTTCCTAATTTTAAAATTGAGACAAAGATGCCTCATTAGAATATCATGAAAATTAGCATGAAAATTATCAATGAAAATTAGCAGAAATAGTGTAAACAAAGTCGGTAGCACAGAAAAGACACATGGGTTAATAAATATTCATTTTATTTGCACTGAGATAATTATTTAAAGCCTATTTCAAATGCAAACTATTTTACAAAACCTTCTCAGACTTATCTTGGCCAATGTTTTTGGTGCCCTTTTGATTTCCCATAATAATTGGCGCAGAAACTTAACTGCATGTTATTGTTTGTATGCTTGTATACAACTGTGATCTGGAAGGCAGACTGGATGCTTCAGGAGTCTGGGCATCCTAGTCAAATCCATAGTGAGAACATACATAATATTTACCATAAATAAGTCAAGTAGGAGAGCTAAAGATGATTCAGTCTGAATACTTCCTAGATTAGTGAGAAATACATCAAAATGCAAAACTCATCTTTATACAAAAAGCAAAGCATTTATTGTTTTCACTTGGAAAATCGATCACAGCCACTTGCAATTAAATGGCTGTAAGGCAAAAAAAAAAAAGAAAGAAAGAATGGCTAATACCAAAGTCTACAAAGGTTTGCAAAACCTTGCTTGTTGGCAGTATACAAATAGCAAAATATTCGCTTCTGAAGTGATGGGGTGAGAAATTTGTTTAATGGCAACACTTTCTCCCTTGAGTGCAAATGGGTCTCACCAGGAGGCAACCTGTACTTTTAGAGATTGGACCTCTGTCGCCTTAGATGCTCTGCCAACCCCTGTTTGAGAGCCACTCAGGGCAGGAGACCTTTACAAACCAAAAGTGTCATATATTTTTGGTTTTCTTTATTGCACATTTATCACAGTACCTGCAAGAGCCACAAATGGTGAAACTTGTACATTTCCAAGATCTTTGGTTGTTTCCATGTCTTCTTGGCAGAATTTCTATTACCTTTCTGATCAGCAGGTGAGTTCCCTGGTCTGTAATCATTGCTGTCAGAGCCCCATCAAGTGAGGAAAGTTCCCTTTGCTTATTCACAAGGAAACTCCACCCAATAGCAATGTATTGCTAAAGTCATTTGTTTATAGTGACAATACAGCTTTTCTCAAAGTGTATTGCATTTGGGGTTTTACAAAGACATATTTTCTTTAACTATTTTAAGTAAAAACAAGAAAATATGTTATTTATTAGCATGCCTTATTTTGTCATCCTGTTGTTGTTCATATGGATCTTTTGTTATTTTAAGGAATAAAGAATTTTCTTGAGTGTCTTTCTTCCAAGACATTTCATTCTAGGCAAATAAGTGAAAACTAAGGTGAGCTGGCAAGAAATAGGCAGCATTGGTGCTGCTGTTCTTTTTAGTCACAAATATTTCTATTTATTGTTTAAGGTTTAATGTTTTTAAATTAGTTCTAAGGATACAAAAAACAGCATAAGAGTTCTTCCTGTTACACAGTATATCATTTCTCAGTAATCTTGCTTAATGTCCCCAAATATTTTTGTATCACTTCTAATAAGTGCAGGGAAATAAACTTTCCTTTGGTCTTAAAGGAATTGAAATAAATAATCTTTTGAGAATTTAAAATCTGTTTTCAAAGAACAAATAACAAAAATGAGATGATCATATATCCAGCTTCAAAAAAACAAAATATCACCCAGTTGAATATATCATCCTTTACTAATGCTACAATCTCATAGATAATGTATGGAGATCTAGTATTCTGACATAAAGAAGGAAATGTTAATTTGGGATTTTTATTAATGAAACATATTTAATAAAATTAAATCCTATTTATTAGATCAATAGATACTTATTGACCATACTCAAGGAAGCCAGAAAAAAAAAATCTGTCTAGAAAGACAGACTCCATTCTTAGCAATATTATCAGTCATTTGATTAATGTATTTTTTAAATCTAAAAAACGGGACTACCTTATGGTGCTTGGGACACAATAAAGCACATAAAATGCAGAGCTTCTGTGACCTCCCCATGTGGAATCAGGGCAAATCACCTTTCTGACATATGGGTGTATTCATCAAACAGCAGTCTTCAATGAGTTTTGAGGTCCAGAGTTTGGAACTTCACAGGTTAGAGGTGGCTGACTAACTCACCGGCCATGTGATTGAACTCAGTCTCTGCCATCTATCCCTGGAGGTTAGGTTTAGCTCAGAATCCCATCCCCACAACCACACAGTTGATGTTTCTGGTGAACAGACTCCAACTGGAAGTTGTCTAGGGGCCCGTCATAAGTCACCACCATTAGCAAAAACTCTGCTATTATCCCAGGGGCTCATGAATAATGAAGACAATAATTCACTTAAATTTCAGGGGTTTTAGAATTTTCCTCCCAGAAGCCAAGGAAAAAGGCCAGCCAAATTCTGTATCATACAGACAGTAACAAGTGTCTACGTATTTTCCAATGTCCAAAATTTTGTTTTAATTTTCGTCTCATTTTTTTTTCCTATCCTAGGGAATTTATGCCTTTAAAAAAGAATCATTTTACTGTATTGTCAGGTGGTTTTCTGGAGGAAATAAAATCAGATTCATGTGTTCATCTTACCATATTACACTTTCTATAAGACTTCTTTCCTTCCAGATATTTATTATAAATTTTGAATCAAAGAGAAAGCTGAACAACAGAGGAAGTTGAGGTTTGTCTTGCTTTTTATTAAAAAAAAAAAAAGACTAACAAAAAGTTCTCTTTCTACTCTTACCACAGGAAATGAATAGAAAGAGAATCTAGACCTTGAAACCAAGAGTGGAGGAAAAGATTTTGAGATGAAGACCATAGTGGAATACATGTGACTCCTCAGTGAACCTCGCTGTGGGTATATGTAGACATACCCACAAGTCTCAGAGGCTCCAGCTCTCTTTAGCAAGGCTTATATCCCACAGGAGCAAGATTTAATGTAACAGCTCTAGCAAATACAAAGAAAAACTGAGAGTACAAACATAAGAAAACTTTTTGAATTTTGCAATAGATTTTGAGTCTATAGGGAAGAAATTTACTTACAGAGTTCTCCACTAGATATGCAAGTTGCCCATTAACTAAGCTAGTGGATGTAAATCTGTTAATAAACTCTTACTAATGAAGCAGGATGCAAAACTCTAGGAGAGAACAGGGAGGAAAACTGAGAGATTTTAAATATTTGGAATGGAAAATTAAGAAAGAAAATAGGGAAGATTGGGGAACTGACCTTTACCAATATACATTTTAGAATTTCTCCTAATGAAAGGGGATGCCAGAGGTCACCCTCCAAAGGAAGAGCCTAACTGCTGAAGCAGGTTCTGGGATAAATCTGTTTTATTGTTATGTAAACGTTACTTATCCCAATGAGCTTTTACCCAACAGATTATTTTAATGTTTTGAAATAGCTTTTAATGTTTAATTACCTAAGCAACACATGATCACTTTAAAGAACAATTTTTAAATATGGAAAGAAAATCAATAATACTCTTTAACACCTATAGAAGCTCTGTATTAATGCACTGCTGCAGATCCATTCCTATACATGTACTCATACACATTCACATACAAGGTCACATACCCATGTACACATAGCCGTACTCAATGACTTACATGGTCACATATCACACATGTATATGTTAAAATACATATTCCTGTATACGTATTTGTACACATGTACACATGCTTTGTATGAGACCCTCCTGTGTGTGACTACTAAATCTGAGGAAGACTGAAAGTCAATATCAGGGGAAGCTGAAGTTCCAAAATTTCTACCAGTATCTGCCTTCTACATTCAATCTGATTTTTTCCTCACTAGCAGAAAGTTCCTTTGTTCTGGAAGATACATTTCAGTGAGCTCTTTTATTATGCAAATATAAAGAAAGGGCTCTTCATTCCCAGTGAAGACCTGAATGCAATAAAACTATCAGAGTCTGTATTCTTCAGACTGAAACACTGAATTCTGTTTATCAATTTAAATTGAATATATCTTTCAGCTGACTTATGTATTGGAAGATTACGCTTCCTTTAGAGACTTTTATTTCCTCAACTTGATTTTAGATGGTTCCCTGCTTCCTGGTGACTCAGCTGGTAAAGAATCTGCCTGCAATGCAGGAGACCTGGCTTCAATCCCTGGGTCAGAAAGATCCCCTGAAGAAGGAAATAGCAATCCACTCTAGCATTCTTGCCTAGAGAATGCCAGGGACATGGGAGCCTGGCAGAGGACAGCCCATGGGGTAGCAAAGAGTTGGACATGACCGAGCAACTAACACTTTCACTTTTTTCTGCTTATTACTAATAGTAATACTTCCCTGGTGGCTCAGCTGGTAAAGAATCTGTCTGCAGTGTGGGAGACCTGAGTTTGATCTCTGGGTTGGGAAGATCCCCTGGAGAAGGGAATGGCTACCCACTCCAGTATTCTGGCCTGGAGAATTCCATGGACTGTATAGTCATCCATGGGGTCGCAAAGAGTCAGACATGACCGAGTGACTTTCACACACAGTAACAGTAATAGTTATTATTACCTTCTGTTTTTAGGAGTTATATTCTTTGTTCTTAGAGTAGATAGTTATAAAACACGCTGGCTAGAGGAATTAGGGAAGTGCCATATATAGGTCCAACCTATTGTTTTCGCTTTGAATTGAGTTTCTGTGTTGGAATTTATCTACCTTGTGGCTAGCACAGAAGTAGAAAAGTTGAGGCTCATCTACTCAGTGAGGATACTTCTTTCCACTACAGTAGAACCAAATCATAGCCAAAGACAAAGCAACTTAGGGAAAACTCCTTTAAAATACCCTTTCTTTTAGACTAAAGTCTTCTCCTAGCTTACATATTATCCATGCCAATTATCTTGATGACAATTTATAAGGAAGTGAGGAATCAATGAGCTGCAGTAAGTACTGTTCAATAGCTTGATATCTTCAATATATATTTCTTCATATACTACCTGATCAATTCTGTCTTTCCATGAGCAAGACAAGTAGCCTTTTTAATACAAGTTTCTAGAATGATAAGGTTAATATAAGTGAAAACAACAACAGTATAATGAGTTGTTATCTAGTTAGAACTATGAAAGCACTAAATATGATGCCAGGCACATGGTGGGTATTTGATATGCTGACTGATGATACATTGGCATTCTCTGCCTTCATTCTGGGAAAGAATACAGTGACTGAAAAGGATGCAGACTCTTAAATATAAAAGTTGTGATAAGGAGTTTACAAGGCCCTGGACGTAAATCTTAGTTCTTAACTATGATTGATGATGGTTTGTGCCAACCTGAGGAACTGAACTGGATTTGAAATAACTAAACCAATATTTTAGAGACACACATATAGAAAGAGAGAGAGAAGGGGAGAAAGAGAACAAACACTTTTTAAAAANAAAGAGAACAAACAGTTTTTAAAAAGGTAGTTACTTAATTGCTTGAGGGCTTAAATATATAATAATGATTTTCCATCAGCAAAAGAAAATGTAGTGAAATATTATATATCTGGTGTTTCTAAATGTTTATACTATAAAATAAAAACATTAATTGGAAGTCCCTTGGACTGCAAGGAGATCCAACCAGTCCATCCTAAAGGAAATCAGTCCTGGGGGTTCACTGGAAGGATTGATGTTAAAGCTGAAAATCCAATACTTTGGCCACCTGATGTGAAGAGCTGACTCATTTGAAAATACCCTGATGCTGGGAAAGATTGAGGGCAGGAGGAGACGGGGCCAACAGAGAATGAGATGGTTGGATGGCATCACCGACTCAATTGACATGGGTTTGGGTGGACTCCGGGAGTTGGTGATGGACAGGGAGGCCTGGCATGTGGAATTCATGGGGTCACAAAGAGCCAGACACGACTGAGCAACTGAACTGAACTGAACTATCAGTTCAATCACTCAGTTTGTCCAATTCCGCAACCCCATGGACTGCAGCACGCCAGGCTTCCCTGTCCGTCACCAACTCCCAAAGCTTTCTAAAACTCATGTCCATCAAGTCGGTGATGCCATCCAACCATTTCATTCTCTGTCATCCCCTTTTCCTCCTACCTTCAATCATTCCCAGGGTCAGGGTCTTTTCAAATGAGTCAGTTCTTCACATCAGGTGGCCAAAGTATCGGAGTTTCAGCTTCAGCATCACTCCTTTCAATGAATATCCGGGACAGATATCCTTTAGGATTGACTGGTTTGATTTCCTTGCTGTCCAAGGGACTCTCAAGAGTCTTCTCCAACACCACAGTTTAAAAGCATCAATTCTTCAGTGCTCAGCTTTCTTTATAGTCCAACTCTCACATCCATACATGACTACTGGAAAAACTACAGCTTTGATGAGACGGACCTTTGTTGGCAAAGTAATGTCTCTGCTTTTTAATATACTGTCTAGGTTGGTCATAACTTTTCTTCCAAGGAGCAAGCATCTTTTAATTTCACAGCTGCAGTCATCATCTGCAGCGATTTTGGAGCCCCCCAAAATAAGGTCTGTCACTGTTTCCATTGTTTCCCCATCTATTTGCCATGAAGTAATGGGACTGGATGCCATGACCTTAGTTTTCTGAATGTCGAGTTTTAAACCAATTTTTTCACTCTCCTTTTTCACTTTCATCTGGAGGCTCTTTAGTTCTTCTTTGCTTTCTGCTGTAAGGGTGTTGTCATCTGTATATCGGAGGCTATTGATATTTTTCCCAGAAATCTTAATTCCAACTTGTGCTTCATCCAACCTGGCATTTCACATCATATGCTCTGTATATAAGCTGAATAAGCAGGGTGACAATATATAGCCTTGACATACTCCTTTCCCTATTTGGAACCAATCTGTTGTTCCACGTCCAGTTCTAACTGTTGCTTCTTGACCTGAATACAGATTTCTCAGGAGGCAGGTAAGGTGGTCTTGTATTCCCATCTCTTGAAGAATTTTTCAGTTTGTTGTGATCCACACAGTCAAAGGCTTTGGCATAGTCAATAAAGCAGAAGTAGATGTTTTTCTGGAACTCTCTTGCTTTGTCGATGATCCAGTGGATGTTGGCAATTTGATCTCTGGTTCCTCTGCCTTTTCTAAATCCAGCTTGCACATCTGGAAATTCATGGTTCACACATTGTTGAAGCCTGGCTTGGAGAATTTTGAGCATTACTTGCTAGCATGTGAGAAGAGTGCAATTGTGCAGTAATTTGAACATTCTTTGGCATTGCCTTTCTTTGGGATTGGAATGAAAACTGACCTTTTCCAGTCCTGTGGCCACTGCTGAGTTTGCCAAATTTGCTGGCCTATTGAGTGCAGCACTTTCACAGCATCATCTTTCAGAATTTGAGATAGCTCAACTGGAATTCCATCACCTCCACTAGCTTTTTTGTAGTGATGCTTCCTAAGGCCCACTTGACTTCACATTCCAGGATGTCTGGCTCTAGGTGAGTGATCACATCATTGTGGTTATCTGGGTCATGAAGATCTTTTTTTGTATAGTTCTTCAGTGTATTGTTGCCACCTTTTCTTGATATCTTCTGTTTCTGTTAGGTCCATACCATTTCTGTTCTTATTGTGCCCATCTTTGCATGAAATGTTCCATTGGTATCACTAATTTTTTTGAAGAGATCTCTAGCCTTTCCCATTCTATTGTTTTCCTCTATTTCTTCACACTGATCACTGAGGAAGTCTTTTTTTTCTCTCTGTGCTATTTTTTGGAACTCTGCATTCATATAAGTGTATTTTTCCTTTTCTCCTTTGCCTTTCACTTCTCTTCCATTCTCAGCTATTGGTAAGGCCTCCTCAGACAACTATTTTGCCTTTTTACATTTCTTTTTCTTGTCAATGGTTTTGATGATCACCTCCTGTACAATGTCACAAATCTCTGTCTATAGTTCTTCAGGCACTCTGTCTATGTTTACCTTAATAAGTTGTCAGGTACTCAATTGCATTCATGCATTGACCCTATCATTTAAACTTGATCAAGAAAAGAAAGAAAAGGCTTTGTGAAAGATAAATAAGCATTTACAAAGCAGGCAAAGAAAGGTATAAAAGACACAAATTAGATGAAATGAAGAAGACGCAATCAGTGGTGGGAAAATTAAAAGTTGTATTTTATGTACCTATGTGATTGTAATGTGAATTTAAGATCTTAGATGGGTGCCATAAAATCAGTGCAACATGTTTTGGATTCCCAATATAAGCAAACCTATAACCAACATCAAAATCTAGAAAACTGGCATGGAATAAGAAGTAAGCAGTGCATGTATGCATTCCATTTTCAGAACTCCCCAATAAGGTCAATAATTTCCACAAAGAGAATGTGTTTCACTGTGCCACATCCACTGGAGTTATATTGATGGTTCTGCTGCTGCTGCTAAGTTGCTTCAGTCGTGTCCGACTCTGTGTGACCGCATAGACGGCAGCCCAGCAGGCTCCCCCGTCCCTGGGATTCTCCAGGCAAGAACAATGGAGTGGGTTGCCATTTCCTTCTCCAATGCATGAAAGTGAAAAGTGAAAGTGAAATCGCTCAGTCGTGAACAACTCTTAGCGACCCCATGGTCTGTAGCCTACCAGGCTCCTCCGTCCATGGGATTTTCCAGGCAAGAATACTGGAGCGGGGTGCCATTGCCTTCTCCAGTTGACATCTCTGATGACTCATTATTTCTTTGACTTCTTCAATTCCATTCATACTTCTATATTCAACAATAAGAAGCTCACAGGTCGTGGGACTTCCCTAGCAGTCTAGATTAGGACTCCAACCTTCCATGGCAAGAGGGCACAGTTTTGATCCCTGATTGGGGAAGTAAGATCCCACATGCTCCACAACACAGCCAAAAAGCACAGCCAACACAGCCAAACTACATATCTCATATGTAGTTTTGTCTTTGACAGATTGCAAAAATGATTGCAATGCTCCCCTACCTATATCTACTTGCTTGGAAGACCCGCTATTGTATTGACACTGGGTTTTTCATGTGACTTTGTTTTGCCAATAGGATATTAACAAACATGTCCCAAGTCATAGTTTGAAAGAGATTACCCACAGAGGTTTCCTTGCTTGCTGTATTTAAAACCCTGAGGCTATCATCTGAATGGATCCAAGTTAGCTCTAGAAAGGTCATGTGATGAAAATGTAGGTGCCCTGCCAACAAGCTGCCCTACACCAGACATGTAAGCAAGGCTATCCTAAATCACTTCGCAGCCAGTGGACCTACCATCTGACCCCAGATAATCAGTCAAGACAATCTAGACAAGAAAAATTTCTTACCTGACCCACAGAATGATGAGCTATATGAAACAATTATTGTTTTACATTTTGGTGTGTTTAGTTACATAGCCAAAGCTAGCTGACACATTATCTTGATATTTATACTGTATTATCTGTTCTACTTACTATTCCAGTTATTATTGCTTCATAATGAATTACCTTAATAGAAAGCTCCAACCTAAATGTCCAAAACAGAATGTTTGATTCCCTCTTATCTGAAGTTTGCTCTCTTTGCAGTGTTATCCATTTTGGTTAATATAGTTTCTCTAATTTTTTGCTACTTCTGGACATGTCTACAGGATTGAATTAAGATAAGCAAAAGGGAATGAAAACATTTCCACTGAAGTATTAACTCCAGGAGAAGACCATTGAGAATTACAACTTTGACTTAGAAGCAATTTACAAGAGTTAGAGGGGACTAGTGATTCTCAAAACAGCCTTGTGTCTTTCACTGAACTTGGCTTCTGGAACAGTCCTATGCATTCATGTCTGATTTCTGAGAGTACAGCAATAAAACAACTGCAATGAAACAGCTGGAGAAAAACCAAAACAGCTGTTTATCTTCCAACTCTATGGGACATCCCAAGGCTAAAGGCATGCTTAGAGTTAAGAGTCATTTGTTCTATATGTATCAAGAGACGTTGCCTGCAACAGAAGCCATGCGATTGTCAGAAGCAAGATGGGATTGCCTTGGGGCAGACAGCAAGGGAAATTAACATCAGCATGGGTATCTCTTATGAACATTAGTGTTGTGACATTTAATGGGCCTCAATAGTATAACCACCACTTTAGGCATTGGTAAAAACAGAAGAACCGGAGATGAGAAAAAAAGGCAAATGCCAAGCCTTTGGCTGCCCCATGAGGCATAGTTCTAAAAATTCCAGCACTGTATCAGAAGAATCTAAAAAGAAACAGACTAGCACAGAGTGGAAGATATATTACTTCGCCACAGTCAAAATGAACCCATTCTTACTCTCACCAAGTATGATACACCAAATGTCAGCTACAACTACCATATTTTCAAAGTTCCAAAAAGTCTCAGTAATGATATTTCCTTCAATTTTTAGTTATGTTGTCTTGACTAAGATCAGACTATTCAAATGGCTTCAAGGGATCACATTTATATGTGCAATTTCCCCTAGGAAACTGATTAATTTCTATTGTATCCTACAAAAGCATTTGTTATTGAGAAAAATGTGCATAGCTGACTATGTTGGTGTTCCCCACAAAACAGAGAAAATTTAGATTTCTGATAAAAAGCTCCCAATAAATGTCTATCTGTATCATAATTAAAAGTCTTGCTTGAACCTATTCCTTCTAATTGATTTCTGGAATAATACTGAGGCAGTGACTGTTTTCATATATACTTATACATTTTCATTTTCTATCTGTGAGAAATATATATGCTTTTACAAGTATTTTGATATATGCTTCTTTGTCATTGTAAGTCTCTCTTCTAAGTCCCACCCATCCATAATTATGGTGAAGCCATGAAGCCAGTCTCAGAAAGTATAATATAATCTAGAAAAGTATGAAACTTAAAATTTACCCTTAAAAGTCTAGCCAGATTGGAAAGGAAAATAAAATTTCTTTCATGTTCTACCAAATGTGTTTATAAAAAAGAAACGTGATAGAAAATGAAGGATTGTAATGAAGTACATATTTTCTAATAAAATTTATTTATTTTAACTGGAGGTTAATTACTTTACAATATTTCTATCTCTTATCTCCTAACTGAACTCCTAGAGGGTAGATGTATATCACATAGATTAATGAGAAAGGTAGGTGCACAAGGGATTTCTAACTTATTGTTTAAAAATTTATATCCATCTCTCAACTTGGAGCTGAGTTTCTTAAGAATAAATCTGATAGCACAAGAGAATTTGGCCAAGGAAGGATCCAAGCATAGTTTATCCAAAAAATCTTTGTCACCTAAGTGACAAAGAGAGAGCCCGAGTTTACCACATTCTCTTGTGGTAAGTCAATAAAGATAACTGAGCTGAGGACCAGTGGACTAGTTAGGGTAAGATAATGGTACATAAGACACCGTGGAGTCTATGATTTACAAACATGCTTGGTAGAAAGTATGGCAAGATACATCCAGGAAAATCCAAGACATGAACAAATTAGTGCTAACAAATTAGAACAAATGGAAATACCACCTAGTATTGACTAAACCAAGAAAACAAGTTATGAATTATATCAATCACAGACTTAACTAGAAGATGCTAGCAGAATAGCTACATATTATGGCCCCAGCTTAAAGAATATTTTTAACCTATGACCTCACAGGAAAGAAATGCAGAAATCCAAACAATGCCATAAGATCAAAGGATCCCACATTTCTTCCAACTATGATGAGGTTGCCAGAGCAATTCTCCTTCTTGATATATTCAGTGGTCATCTTAGAATGACACAGAGGAAAGTAGGACATATATTCAGAATAAAATCAGAGAGGATTTTTATCCAATAAAACCTGAAAAGGTACCACATGAGAATCTTCAAAATGTTATTCTGCTTAAACATTTCAGAATGAACTGAAATATAGATGTTGCACATACCCCTACTTCCTCCTAGCTACACAGCAGAAAGGGAAATCATAAAGAAAATTAAGTAAATTCACATTAACAGAAAATATCCAGAATTAAACAAAGAAAGATAAATACTGGAGAAAGTTAACTTTGAATTATACTATGGAGACAATTAAACCAGCATGATATATATCTATTAATAACTGGAGTCCCTGAAAGATGAGGGGGGAGAAACAGAAAATTTTTTGAAGAAATAATGGCTAAAAAATTATAGTTTTGATAAAAATTACTAACTCACTGATGGAAGAAACTCAACAAACCTGAAGTATAAGAAAGTATACCAAAACACTTGCGAAATGGAGTATTTCCTACCATGTCAATAAACAAGGATGCCACAGTCATCAGTGATTCCAGCCTTCCAGGGCAAATAGGAAGGAGAACAATACCTGCAACCTGGTATTGCAGACAATACCTTCTGGCTGCAGCCACTCCCTGTGGTGAACATTGAGGGGAAAAAAAAGGATACTGGCTCCAGATGGCTGAGATGCTTATGAAAGAAAGGATTTCAGTGAGCCCAGAGTGTTGCATCTTCCCATACACAGAAAAGTGCTAAATTCTTTAACTTGAGATATCTGGTTTTCCTTAATTACCAACAATCTTTTGATGATCAGACTACCTACAGCCATGAAATTAAAAGACACTTGCTCCTTGGAAGGAAAGTTATGACAAATCTACACAGTATTAAAAAGTAGAGACATCACTTTGCTGACAAAGGTCTTATAGTCAAAGCTATAGTTTTTCCAGTAGCCAGGTGTGGGTGTGAGAGCTGGACCATAAAGAAGGCCGAGGAGTCTGGCAGACTACAGTCCATGATGTTACAAAGGGTCGGACATGACTGAAGAGACTTAGCACGCACACCAGCATATTTACATAATTAAATTTGTTTTCCTCCTATTAATCTGCCTTTTTATTAAAGGGGGGATGTCTTAGCCAAGAACCTAGAAGGGTAAAGAAAAATGATTTTTCCTCCCCTCTACAAGTCCCTCTCTAGAAAACCAAATTGTTCAACATGAAAGAAAGAAAGCACAATCTAATTAGAGTCTTTAATAAGCTTTAATAAGCAAGAGGACATGAAACTTTGATTTTAGGAAAAGATGGGGCATAAAAGCAGATGTTTTAGCCCCTCATATGAAAACTTACTAAAATTACCAGAATGAAATAATAATATAGTGGAAAACGCATTGCAACCACAACTAGCAAATGAAAACCCCCACAGGAAATGTGCAGTTTGGGGACCAACTGAGGCAAGTCTTGAAGGTATGGCAAACCATAAGGGGAATGGAGGATTTACAACTGGAGCCAAGAGACATACTGTAAATTCTCAACAGAGCATGCTGGTCTTAGCGTAAAAGTAACAGGATGATGTTAATGAGAGTGATGGTAACATGATAATGGTAATTCAGGAAAAAAAAAAAAAAAACTATGAGAAAGCTACAGCTTTCCACTCTTAAGGAAGTAATTTATTTATTATTTTAATATAAATTTGTTTATTTTAATTGGAGGTTAATTACTTTACAATATTGTATTGCTTTTGCCATATATCAACATGAATCCGCCACAGGTATACACGTGTTCCTCATCCTGAAACCCCCTTCCTCCTCCCTCCCCGTCCATTCCTCTGGGTCCTCCCAGTCCCAGTGCACCAGCCCCAAGCATCCTGTATCATGCATCGAACCTGTATTGGCGATTTGTGTTACATATGATATTATACATGTTTCAGTGCCATTCTTCCAAATCATCCCACCCTCTTCCTCTCCCACAGAGCAGGAAGTAATTTAAAATGAAGCTGAAATGTTAAACAAAGTAAAGGAAATGTGATGTCATCGAAGATTTTAAATTGTATAAAGTTCAGAATATTAAATTTGTATGTGGAGGAAAAGTTTAAGTCTCTGTGTAACAACACAGAAGAAAAGCTCAGTTCAGTTCAGTTCAGCCGGTCAGTCACGTCCGACTCTTTGCAACTCCATGAATCACAGCACGCCAGGCCTCCCTGTCCATCACCATCTCCTGGAGTTCACTCAGACTCACGTTCACCGAGTCCATGATGCCATCCAGCCATCTCATCCTCTGACATCCCCTTCTCTTTCTGCCCCCAATCCCTCCCAGCATCAGACTCTTTTCCAATGAGTCAACTCTTCACATCAGGTGGCCAAAGTACTGGAGTTTCAGCTTTAGCATCATTCCTTCCAAAGAACACCCAGGGCTGATCTCCTTCAGAATGGACTAGTTGGATCTCCTTGCAGTCCAAGGGACTCTCAAGAGTCTTCTCCACACCACAGTTCAAAAGCATCAATTCTTCAGCGCTCAGCCTTCTTCACAGTCCAACTCTCACATCCATACATGACTACTGGAAAAACTATAGCCTTGACTAGATGGAGCTTTGTTGGCAAAGTAATATCTCTGCTTTTGAATATGCTATCTAGGTTGGTCATAATTTTCTTCCAAGGAGTAAGCGTCTTTTAATTTCATGGCTGCAGTCACCATCTGCAGTGATTTTGGAGCCTCAAAAAATACAGTCTGACACTGTTTCTACTGTTTCCGCACCTATTTCCCATGAAGTGATGGGACCGGATGCCATGATCTTCGTTTTCTGAATGTTGAGTTTTAAGTCAACTATTTCACTCTCCTCTTTCACTTTCATCAAGAGGCTTTTTAGTTCCTCTTCACTTTCTGCCATAAGGGTGGTGTCATCTGCATATCTGAGGTTATTGATATTTCTCCCGGCAATCTTGATTCTAGCTTGTGATTCTTCCAGCCCAGTGATTCTCATGATGTACTCTGCATACAAGTTAAATAAGCAGGGTGACAATATACAGCGTTGACGTACACCTTTTCCTATTTGGAACCAGTCTGTTGTTCCATGTCCAGTTCTAACTATTGCTTCTTGACCTGCATATAGGTTTCTCAAGAGGCAGGTCAGGTGGTCTGATATTCCCACCTCTTTCAGAATTTTCCACAGTTTATTGTGATCCACACAGTCAAAGGCTTTGGCATAGGCAATAAAGCAGAAATAGATGTTTTTCTGGCATTCTCTCGCTTTTTTGATGGTCCAGTGGATGTTGGCAATTTGATCTCTGGTTCCTCTGCATTTCCTAAAACCAGCTTGAACATCTGGAAGTTCACGGTTCATGTATTGCTGCAGCCTGGCTTGGAGAATTTTGAGCATTACTTTACTAGCGTGTGAGATGAATGCAATTTTACAGTAGTTTGAGCATTCTTTGGCTTTGTCTTTCTTTGGGATTGGAATGAAAACTGACCTTTTCCAGTCCTGTGGCTACTGCTGAGTTTTCCAAATTTGCTGGCATATTGAGTGCAGCACTTTCACAGCATCATCTTTCAGGATTTAAAACAGCTCAACTGGAATTCCATCACCTCCACTAGCTTTGTTTGTAGTGATGCTTTCTAAAGCCCACTTGACTTCACATACCAGGATGTCTGCCTCTAGATGAGTGATCACACCATCATGATTATCTTGGTCGTGAAGATATTTTTGTACAGTTCTTCTGTGTATTCTTGCCACCTCTTCTTAATATCTTATCCTTCTGTTAGGTCCATACCCTTTCTGTCCTTTATCAAGCCCATGTTTGCATGAAATATTCCCATGGTATCTCTAATTTTCATGAAGAGATCTCTAGTCTTTCCCATTCTGTTGTTTTCTTCTATTTCTTTGCTCTGATCACTGAGGAAGGCTTTCTTATCTCTTCTTGCTATTCTTTGGAACTCTGCATTCAGATGTTTATATCTTTCCTTCTCTCCTTTGCTTTTCACTTCTCTTGTTTTCACAGCTATTTGTAAGGCCTCCCCAGACAGACTTTTTGCTTTTTTTGGAAAACTTCTTTTCCATGGGGATGATCTTGATCCCTGTCTCCTGTACAATGTCATGAACCCCAGTCCATAGTTCATCAGGTACTCTGTCTCTCAGATCTAGTCCCTTAAATCTATTTCTCACTTCCACTATATAATCATAAGGGTACTAAGCCTTAAAACATATTCCAGATAAGTTAATAAATGTAGAAGACAGATAATAGAGACATAAAAGGCAGATCTTTATGTCCTTGAAGGGAACATACAAGCAATTGAGCACTAATAAGAGCACTAGATCATCTAGGTTCAAGTTTGGCCTCCACTTGAACAACCCTTATCATTACCCAAAGGGTAGTAACATTGAGCAATACACTGATCCTCTCCATTTGAGAAATAAGTATAATAGTCATATCTCTCATATAATTACTGGGAACACTAATAATACAAATAAAACAATCACAACATCTTGTTAGTTCATGCTTAAAGCATACTAAATATTAGGTATTATTAAATGCAATTTTCAAATTCAAATATTTTCATGAAAGAATAATTTTATTATTTAAAGTTACAAATCTAAAGATCAAACAAATTGCTATAAATGGAAACATTAATGAAATGTGATCACTACTTGGATCAATTTATTTCAGATTTTTGAACATCAAGAAACAAAATGAATTGGAATTTGACAGTAAATAATGGATAATGAAGCCTGCAGTCCCTATAAAGCACTATCATTTCTCTTCCTGACCATATTGCAGAGAATAAACAGGGAAATATTTCACCTCCAGGGCCTTCTACAGCCTGCCTTATGTTTTTTGTTTTCTGATACTGTTACTAAATATTTGCGAAATGAGAAGTGATAGAATTGGGGCAAATGGACAAGAATTGCATCTGGCCACACACTTGCACACACAGACACACATGCACAAAACAGATTAGGCAGGTCCAGTTTTCAAACTGGTGCAATTCCTGAACTCTTACTATAGAGTATAATAGAGAGATTAAGCTTATCCCATCAGAGGGTTCATGTGGCAGAATTTCTCTTTCTATGAAACACTGTGAATACTGTATTACCTACATAAGATTTTAAATTTTTTAAATAAAATCTTGCAAAAGGTATTCTTAGTGTTTGTTAAAGGTGTCCTTTCCATAAATTATTATGGGTGTTTAAGGGGAAATTACAAAAGAGTGATTCACAGCATACTCACTCAATNCACTCAATGCCAATTTTATTTATTCTTAATTTGTCTAATATTCATGTTTAATAACTTAGTGAAATAAAATGTTTAAGACAAAATGCCCAGTTAAAAGTTGGAATTATTTTGAACAGTTATTAAGTTTATGGAAAATAATACTCTATCTTAAAGTCCTATAAATGAAGGGTTGATTTCTAGAAGATGAAAACGTTTACACTGATGAATGATTCAGACAGTCTTTCATTCTTCATTAGGAATGAATTAATTTCTTGAAGAAATAAACGATCTTCTTCAGTTGTCAAATGTGTAAATTTCATTTCAAACATGCACAGTCCTCGATCTGTTAAAAGACTGATATGTCAATGATAAAATATAAATTGCAGAAACTAATCAGGTTTAGAAACCCTGAGCTCTTGGCTGGGGTTACTGCTGTGATGCTCTGGCATGAGCACATCTCGGCCTGATTATGAGAGATCAGAAGGAAGAGGTGGCATTTGGAGCAAACAGTTCCCACATAAATAGGAGATGTGATTTGTTATGAATATGGAAAACAGGGTGAGAATTTTGAAAGGATAATCCTTAATAGATGACTCACTATCGAATAGAATGTCACAATTTCTCATATTTGAAAAGGCTGATTATGGAATTGCAAAGAAGATAAGTTTTAACCTACAGTCTTTCTCTTAAAAATTTGCGCATTGTATAATGCAGTATGCATCCTTAACTCATACTTATTTCATAGAAAATGCAAGGGCTTTTCTTACTTAGTCCTGCTTTTGTGTTTTCCCCTAGATTGTTTCTTAGATTTTGTCAACTTCTGTGTATAAAAATAGGATGCATATTAATGTTTCATAAATATTTGTTAAATGTCTTTTCAGTAAATGTTGAAAGTCATAAATATTGGAAATAATGGCAATAATAAGAGTGACAAAAATGGCCTGTGCATTTATATTGTACTAAATAATTGAAAATTTATTTCTTTCTACCACTGTTACATTAATCCATGATTAATCCTTTGGATAATGCTATAAGGAAGATATCTCCCAGTTTACATGCAATTGAGGAAACTCAGCATAGTTAGTTTATCATAGTTAGAGAGGGCCACAGCCAGAAAGAGTCCAAGCTTTCTGATACTAGACACCAGGTTAATAAAATCCTACAATAGCTGCATGATTAGGTTTCAATATATACAAAAAGAGCAGAACAATTTGGTAAAAATACATAGATTCTTTATTGTCTTTCAATCCATGGATGGCCTCTCATGTTTAGTTTCAAATTCTAGGGAAGAAAAAAATCATATATAGGCCACTTAATATCTGTGAAATCCTGCAATAGACCCTTTAAGAGTACATTTTAAAAAATTATCATTCCTAAATCTGCAAGATCAGAGAAGTTGCTTAATTATATCAAAGTACACACAGTAAGCAATGGCAAAGCCAGCATTGGAAGCTAGGTCTATCTGATTACCAAACACTTTTCATTATATCATAACTTATAATATCTCTCATTCCAAGTAGCATGTAGTTTTCTGGCATCTAGCATATACAAAAAAATAACTGCTGTCTAGAAAAGCTGATATGCCTGCTCTTGTTTAGTCACTAAGACATATCCAGCTCTTTTGCAAGCACACGGACTGTAGCCCACCGGGCTTCTCTGTCCGTGGGATTTCCAAGGCAAGAACACTGGAGTGGGTTGCCATTTCTTTCTCCAGGGCATCTTCTCAACGCAGGGATCAAACCTACCTCTCCTGCGTTGGCAGGTGGATTCTTCACTGCTAAGTCACCAGGGAAGCTCCATGATTGCTCCCCTTATCCCGTAAGACAGCGTTTAACAATTAGTAAGTTCAGTCAGTTCAGTCACTCAGTCATGTTCGACCCTTTGTGAACCCATGGACTGCAGCATGCCAGGCCTTCCTGTCCCTTACCAACTCCCAGAGTATACTCAAACTCATGTCCATTGAGTCAGTGATGCCATCCAAGCAACTCATCCTCTGTTGTCCCCTTCTCCTCCCACCATCAATCTTTCTGAGTATCAGGGTCTTTTCACATGAGTCAGCTCTTTGCATCAGGTGGCCAAAGTATTGGAGTTTCAGCTTCAACATCAGTCCTTCCAAAGAATACTCAGGACTGATTTCCTTTAGGATGGACTGGTTGGATCGCCTTGATATCCAAGGGACTCTCAAGAGTCTTACCTAACACCACAGTTCAAAAGCATCAGTTCTTTTGTGCTCAGCTTTCTTTATAGTCTAACACTCATATGCATACATGAACAGTGGAAAAACAATAGCTTTGACTAGATAGACCTTTGTTGGCAAAGTAATGTCTCTGCTTTTTAATATGCTTTCTAGGTTGCTCATAACTTTTCTTCCAAGGACAAGCGTCTTTTAATTTCATGGCTGCACTCACCATCTGCAGTGATTTTGGAGCCCAAAAAGATAAAATCCATCAATGTTTCCATTGTTTCCCCATCTATTTGCCATCAAGTGATGGGACTGGATGCCATGATCTTAGTTTTGAATGTCGAGTTTTAAGCCAACTTTTTCACTCTCCTCTTTCACTTTCATCAAGAGGCTTTTCAGTTCCTCTTCACTTTCTGCCACAAGGGTGGTGTCATCTGCATATCTGAGGGTATTGATATTTCTCCTGGCAATCTTGATTCCAGCTTGTGTTTCTTCCAGTCCAGCGTTTCTCATGATGTACTCTGCATAGAAGTTAAATAAGCAGGGTGACAATACACAGCCTTGACATACTCCTTTCCCAATTTGGAATCAGTCTGTTGTTCCAGTTCCAGGTCTGTCCAGTTCTAACTGTTGCTTCCTGACCTGCATACAGATTTCTCAAAAGGCAGGTCAAGTGGTCTGGTATTCCCATCTCTTTCAGAATTTTGCACAATTTATTGTGATCCACACAGTCAAAGGTTTTGTAACATATGTGCTTTAGTAACATAGATAGTAAACCAAACTGCTCAAGAGGTTTCTTAGGTTTAGGAGTTTAGATGGAAGGCACTCATATAGAACGTCCAACTCTGTAAACTCTTTACATCTATTTTTTTTTAAAATAGGTTAGTATCATGCAAGATGTCAATAGTTTTGATCACTGCTAAAAATTTGTCAGTCTTCACACAACTCAAATATAATCACCATATATATAAAATAAGAGACTTAAAGGAATGAAAGCAATAAACAGGGAATCACAGCCCTCCTTGGAAATATATTAGGTCCTTGACTTCTAGACTTAAGAATTATCACTAAAAGAATAAACTTCTGGATTTAGAACATTGGTATTTGACTCTTAACTTCTTTCCATTATGGCCTTAGAGAAACTAATCGCTCTGTGATACTTCCACACCTGTAAAAGTGGATTACAATTTCAGATATAAAAACCAAATGAAATATTCTTTCAGTGAAATATTATACATAACTAAATATAATAATTCCAGCTTCCAATGACCTCTGAAAGGAAGATTAAAGATTTGGTTAAAAATACAGAGCAGAAACATTAAAATATTCCAAACTATATAAGGCAAGAGGAAATAATCAACTCAGATTCCAGCTTTAAGAACAGAAATAGTTTGAGGATGATTAAGTTGCTACAATACTATCATATAGTCATATCTAGTCCTAGTTGATCAAATGTCAGTCATTTTTTGTATAATCTGTAGAAAGCAAACTCTCCTAAATTAAGTTCAGTTTCCCCCCTGCAAAATTTAGCACATGTAAAATAGGGACTGTATGCATCTCAAGTTCCTTTTAATTTTTTACACAAAGATCTTAATTCACTGTTTATTGATTTATGTAAATCCTTAGACTTCTTATATTCACATCCTATCCAAAGTTAATAGAATTAGCTTTCTTCATATTATATAAACTAAATAGCCAAATGTGTTTAGAGTTCACATGAGATAAGTTATTATAAGATTTTCTTGTGATAAGCTCTTGTAAAGTTTTTTGTTAAATGATAAAGAGTAATCAATGATCAAATGAGTATTTGCTCTCATTTATTATCACAGGGCTAGAGATAATCAATATGCAAAAGAAAAATAAAATTACTGCAACCAACTTTTTATCAGAATAAGCCACTGTGATTACTATAAGTATTTTTTTCCAATTAATTCAACACTTCCAAGAAGGAAAACAATTTTCTTCCTGCTTTACCAGAAAATTGGACCTATTATTTTTTACTATGCCATTAGTGACTGTCAAAATTCTTAGTTTAGTATAGAACATTGTGAATATAAATTCTCTACTAAAGGTCCCAATAGCAGAGTAAATTCCTTTAACAGAACTGTATTTGGAAAGATGGGCAGTACTTCAATAAAGTAAACAAAGCACCAGAAATAGCATTTTCAATTTTTTCCAGAGAAAAGTAGAGTCTACTATTTACCTCTAAAAATATGGGATTCCCCAAGCATATTAGCAGCAGCTGCTGCTGCTGCTAAGTCGCTTCAGTCGTGTCCGACTCTGTGCGACCCCATAGACAGCAGCCCACCAGGCTCCCCCGTCCCTGGGATTCTCCAGGCAAGAACACTGGAGTGGGTTGCCATTTCCTTCTCCAATATTAGCAGCTAATTTATGAAAATTAGAAACCCCCCTTTATTTAAGGAAATAACATTTAACACAATAGATTGTAAATTCTCTAGAACTTACAGCTAGAATAAGGCTTTAGAATACAGTCTTCTAAGGTTGAAGTGAAGTCGCTCAGTCGTGTCCGACTCTTTGCAACCCCGTGGACTATAGCCCACCAGGCTCCTCCGTCCATGGGATTCTCCAGGCAAGAATACTGGAGTGGGTTGCCATTTCCTTCTCCAGAGGATCTTCCTGACCCAGGGATCGAACCCAGGTCTCCCACATTGCGGGCAGATGCTTTAACCTCTGAGCCACCAGGGAAGACTGGGTTCCAAGTCCAGTCACCAGTAGTACAAAGAAGTGGGTGGAAATGAATTGCTATTTGTTAGCTTAGATTCTTTATTAAGTGCAGGGTTAAATGTTACTGAATAAACGGATGTGTGAGTAACTGTGTGCCTAGCCCACCTGCACAGACCAGTTTCATCAGTTTCAAATGCTTACTGTGTTTATCTGAATGAATGTAGCAGACAGTTTGAGGTGTCATTCATTATGTCAGTGTTGTGGGATTCCTGCCCTTTTCCATATCACCTAGTCACCTTCTGAGAGTCACAACTGGCTTTTTTCTCCTTCTGTATTCTGCAAGGGAGGAAACGAGGTGCCTTTTACCTGTTTTGGAGCTTCCTTGGTTAAAAAGTACTGAGTCTTTTTGTCCTGTCCACATGCTCCCCAACAAGTGAACAGAAACAGGACAGGAATCCAGTGTACGAGCTGGACTGCCTCCCCACTGGCCATTAGCTATACTTCATAGACAAGCATGCTAATGACTTCACTTTCAAATGTGAAACTACTTTTAATTTGCTAGTTTGTCTGAAACCACCAAATTCTGTATCTCATGGCACTGAATCTGAATGTTATGGTGCTATTTTTTAATGCTGAGTATCATAACCCCCAATCAATTAGTCTTTCAAACATACTCTTAGAAAATAATTACTTTCTTCTATAATTGTCAGATTATCAGTTCAATTATTAAATTTGAGATCAAAATAATGTGTTGCAGCTTAAATAAGTGGAAGTTTGTTTCCTTCTCACATCAGAGTTCAAGATTAGGAATCTAGAACTGATATTGTAGAGTAAGCCCTTTTTTTCATTTTCGCTTTGTAATCCCTAACATGTGGATTCCATCTCATGGCCTAAAATGATTGCTTCAGTTTCTAGCATCATCAGTTCAGTTCAGTTCAGTTGCTCAGTCGCAACTCTTTGCGACCCCATGAATTGCAGCACGCCAGGCCTCCCTGTCCATCACCAACTCCCGGAGTTCACTCAAACTCACGTCCATCAAGTCCGTGATGCCATCCAGCCATCTCATCCTCTGTCATCCCTTTCTACTCCTGCCCCCAATCCCTCCCATCATCAGAGTCTTTTCCAATGAGTCAACTCTTCACATCAGGTGGCCAAAGTACTGGAGCTTCAGTTTTAGCATCATTCTTTCCAAAGAACACCCAGGGCTGATCTCCTTCAGAATGGACTGGTTGGACCTCCTTGCAGTCCAAGGGACTCTCAAGAGTCTTCTCCAACACCACAGTTCAAAAGCATCAATTCTTTGGCGCTCAGCCTTCTTCACAGTCCAACTCTCACATCCATACATGACTACTGGAAAAACCATAGCCTTGACTAGACGGACCTTTGTTGGCAAAGTAATATCTCTGCTTTTGAATATACTATCTAGGTTGGTCATAACTTTTCGTCCAAGGAATAAGCGTCTTTTCATTTCATGGCTGCAGTCACCATCTGCAGTGATTTTGGAGCCCCAAAAAATAAAGTCTGACACTGTTTCCACTGTTTCCCCATCTATTTCCCATGAAATGATGGGACTGGATGCCATGATCTTCATTTTCTGAATGTTGAGCTTTAGGCCAACTTTCCAACTCTTCACTTTCACTTTCATCAAGACGGTTTTTAGCTCCTCTTCACTTTCTGCCATAAGGGTGGTGTCATCTGCATATCTGAGGTTATTGATATTTCTCCCAGCAATCTTGATTCCAGCTTGTGTTTCTTCCAGTTCAGTGTTTCTCATGATGTACTCTGCATATAAGTTAAATAAGCAGGGTGAAAATATACAGCCTTGACATACTCCTTTTCCTATTTGGAACCAGTCTGTTGTTCCATGTCCAGTTCTAACTGCTGCTTCCTGACCTGCATACAGATTTCTCAAGAGGCAGGTCAAGTGGTCTGATATTCCCATCTCTTTCAGAATTTTCCATAGTTTATTATGATCCACACAGTCAAAGGCTTTGGCATAGTCAATAAAGCAGAAATAGATGTTTTTCTGGAATTCTCTTAGTTGCCTTCTAAACAGGGGAGAGAGACCAAGGCATTCATGCCTGTTCTCTTCAAGGGCAGGACTTAGAAATGGTACACATTATATATACTTATATTTTATTGGTTGAAACTTAGCTGTAGAGCTACATATATTATCAAGGATGGGAAATAAAGCCTTCACTTTGGTGACTATGTTCTACTGATAATTTTACTACAGAGGAAGGAGAATGGAAAGTGAGTACTAATTAGCACTAATCATTTTTTCTTATACCTAAAAGCAGAAAAAATGGACAACTGGGACCCCTACCTTTCACTATGGGCAAGATAGTAAAAGAAATGCTGGATTTTCTAATGTCACAGACCAAGAATACCAACTATCATCTCCTCTCTATCCTCTGTCTGAGTTGGAGGTTCTTGGTAGATTTAACAAAATGCTTTTAAATTATGTGGGTATTTAGAGATTAAAAAAAAGCAGCTCTAAATCTTTTATTTGTCATAACTTAAACATTTCTTACTCTTTATATCTGTCTTAGCTATGACTTCAGGGCTTCCCAGGTGGCACTAGTGGTAAAGAACCCATCTGCCAACGCAGAAGACATAAGAGACGAGGGTTCGATCCCCAGGTCGGGAAGATCCCCTGGAGGGGAAAATGGCAACCCACTCCAGGAGTCTTACCTGGAGAATCCCCATGCACAGAGGAGCCTGGCGGGCTACAGTCCATGGGGATGCAAAGAGTCAGACATGACTGACGCAGCGACGAAAATACAACCAGAACAAGAGAATCTGCTAAAGGACGATGATTAATTCATGAGTTACATAGTCACAGCCATCGGGACGTGACCAAGACTCATAGCAGATCATATTCCATCATAAACACACTCTTTGTACCTCTAAATGGTCTGTTTCTCCTTCTTGGAGATAATGACAGTGGCCTGAATGTGAAACTGGACAATTTTCTCAGTACCTCTTTTACTAAGCCCAATCAAAAATTAGTCCTGAAATTATAATTTGACAGAGCTGCCATACATTTCCAGCCCTAACATGCAGTTTAGTAACCATAACCCCGTGAAGTAATGATCAGTTCACACGTGAATAAGAGCAAACACAAATGCCATAAATTTATCACCAAAATTTTACCAAGTAATAGTGTAACAGTTTATGAATGGAGCATCTAGTCTCCCCATCAAAGAGACTCTTAGTAAGGAATACCACAGATTTGCTTTTCTTAGAGTGCCAACTCCCAGGCCTTCCTAGATTTCATGTCAGCAATAATTTGCAGCTTCCCGCAGGTTTTCCTATCGATTCTTAAATAAAATAAGAAGTCACTCTTTCCCTCTTTCAATATCCACGGCTCTCCTGACTACTTTCTTGTTGGGAGTTTGTCCTAGCATTACTCTGATACTGATAAGTCAAATTGATGAAGCGTTGACAGAACCAGGCATAATTTTCATCAACATGCTGATAAATGTTTATTTAGTCAGGAACACTTCTTTAATTCACTGTCATACATAAAGCATGGGAATGAGGAAGGGCAGAAAGCTGAGAATAATCTGTTGTCATAGTCTACTGGAAATGTATGTGCCACTTGCTTCAGAGGGGTGGGGAAAAAATGATGCTTGTTTATGGAAAGACTTAATACAGTATATGATTTGAATAGTGACACTGTCCAGTTTAGAAGCAAAACACTAAATTTCATATAAGTTCACAGAGTATTCTAACCTGGAGTCAAACTCTACACTAAGCAATACCTGCTATTACTACCTCCACTTTGTTTTATCCCACTTCTAGATCTACTACTGGGATCCAGAATAAGGAGACATTGAAAGAACATAGGAGCTGGGTTGACAACCTTCTGGATGGCCAATCATGATGCAAGGAAAGGGTACACAAGAAGCAGAGACTGTGAAACAGTCCTGTTACCTGGAATAATAATGAAGATTCACAAATTTCTATAGAACCATCTATGTGCCAGGAAGTTACAGGGGTTCCAGATAGCCAAGTTAGCTACATATAATGCCTAAGATTTTTTTTTCTAAGGATACCCCTCATATTAACTCTTTTCTATTTCAACATACATGTAAAAGATTCTTATCATATCCTAGTTTTCTAATATCTTGAAATGCCTTCCTCAAATGACCTTGTCTTTCAACTTATCTCAGCCACTCATTCGCTTAAATCATCCCCAAAACCATATGTATTGTATGCCTAAGACAATACGTATGCCTTGTTCTCTTTCAATACCTTCCTATAGTTGTATGTATTTCTGCATGGGCACTAGAAAACCCCAAAGGAAGGGAAGAGGCAGTACTGATGTGGTAACATAGAACTGGACAGTAAATCAGAAATAGTGGTTAATTTGACTGAAAAAAAAAAAACCCTGCTGAATCAGACAGTATTCCTGAAGGTGTTGAAATTAAAGTATTCACTGCCAAGTGGAAATGAAAGCTCATGAAGAAAATTAAATTCTGTTAGAAAAATAGAGTTTCAGTTGAGTACACATCTGTTTTGTAGCTGACTATTATTTATTTTTGTTATAAATTATATCATCCAAATTAGCTAATTGGACCAAATAGTCCATATCCCCAACTACCCTCTTCATCAGCTACTGATGAATTACATAAGACTTCAGAGATACCCTTGCATTCTCTCAAACAGAAAAAATAAAAGGAAGAATGAAAAGAAAAGAAATACTAATGGACAATTGTTGACTGTCTTCTTTTCTTATTAGCCATCAGTATGTAAAATAAATCAGGTCTTAGACTTGACAAAGAAGATCATCAGCTCCCCTACAAACCACACAGGGATTCCTGAAATCTGAGCAGAGTGTTTGGGTCCAAGATGCATTAAGGTCAATTATGCACAAATAAACAAATTTCCCCAAATTTCTTAAATTCATCTTAAATCAAGAATCCACACAGGCACAGAGACCCCGATATATAAGTCATTAAGTAATTGTTCTTTAATATAACTCATAAATCATTGTTGTTTTTTTGTTTTTTTTTAGGTTGTGAACAATTTTAAGTTTTTACTTTATATTGGGGTATAGCTGATTAACAAACAATATTATGATAGTTTCAGGTGAATAACAAAGGGACTCAGCCATACATATACAGGTATCCATTCTTCCCTGGCCAAAATATCATTTTTCTATGATAGAACATTCCTCTCGGAATGGTCCTGCAGGAGTCTGAGTTTCTTTGGAATTATTATTCTCCTCGTTTGTTAAGACCCATTTTCTCCTCATGTCTCAATGACCTTAGTATCTTGCTTACTGCCAGTTTTTGTTAACATCACTCTGCCTTAATTGTTTGGAATTCCAACCTAAATGGAAATGATGTTTTCAGTGTCTTTACTTCCTACTTCCTTAACATTCTCTCCTCCAACGATCGTCTACATTACACCTCACTCACTCATCTCCTTGGTCATACATGTTAGATATCATTACAATACCAGTTACCCCTCCATAATCCGTGTTTCACCCTGAGCACTCTCAGCAAGTACCTTTTTTCTTTTTCCAACTCATTCACTCTAGTATAATGGTTTACAACTATCCTTAACCCTCCTTTCCTAGATATAATGCATGCTCAAGTATACTGCATATACACTATTTTCTTCCTCTCCCTGTTAGAATGTAAGTGTTACAAGAGCAAGAATATCTGTCTGTTCTGTAATAGATCTCACCCAAGCAACTAGAAAAAAAAAATGCCTGGGACATACTAAGCACTGAATAAACATTTCATAAATGTGTGATTAACTGAAAGAAAATATCTTGGTTCTAGAACATGGCTTCCCTTTTAATTTTTCCTTTCCTTTCCTTGGACACTAAGGAATAATTAAAATCAAAGCTGTCTTAATGTTTCTCCCTAGCTAATCAGGACACTTCCTGTAGAAAAGTGACAAAAATGTAACTCCAAAAAATGAGTGAAAAAAAGAGCGTATCGGCTTCAGTTAAATGGGAAGCTCCTGGAGGAGGTGTGGGAAATGGTTTCAAACACAGTTCCACTCAGGATTTCATATAAAGTTATTAAGTTTCTCAATTTCTTGGGTCTATTTGTTTCTGAAGGTTGACCTAACTCTTTCTAAGACATATGGGCTCCCTTCATGTCACCAGGGAAGCTGGCTCAGGCAGCTTCAAATTCACATCCTGTCAGCCTTATGTCCCCAAAGCAGGAAACAGTTGTTCCCACTGGCAGTCTCAGAAATGTCCAGTGAAGTGCTCTGGCGGTCCAGAGTAGAGCTACTGTCTACCTTTTTGCTGGGCTGTCCAAGTTCAGGATAGTCTTCATAGCTTTACCAGGACTATGGGTTTGGAGAGAGGTCGTCCCTCCAAAGAAGAAAAGCTAAATAAACACCACAAAGCATTTACTTTATATCACATTCCCTTCTCTTTTCTCCTTACCCTGTCAACTGGGATGCTTCAGAGGCCAATTTCTACCTGATGGTACAAATCAGCCAAGAAGCCATGTATAGGGAAAGACAATTAGGTAAGAGGATTCTAACTGGAGCCCAAAGGGTTTGAACACAGTGAACTTTGTCCATCCAATGTAGTTCAGAGATTTCAGGCTAGCATTTTTTTTTCAGTTTAGTATAATAAATATTCTAAAAGAATAATGTTAGTTTTAGATGATTAATAAAATATTATTTTTAAAATTATTGTAGTCTTACTCACTTATATTATTATTTCAACTGCATGTTCAACACTGTTTTTATTCATCCATCAGATAATTCATCTGTCTGACCATCAGATAAAAGGAGTTATTCCCTACATACTATGTGCAATGCAATGCACTATGCCAGTAATGAGAATTAATATATGTTTGATTCAAATTAAAATAAATACTTAATTACATTTGCAAAATTCCACTTATGCAATCAGCTTGCTAAATCCATGATTATAGTAGATAGATTTTGTATTTAGTTTCAAAATTACCATAAATAACATTTATAGAAAGTTAACTGTGTCAGGCACTCTATTATATACTTATATGAATTACTTCATTTAATCCTCATAATTTTATGTGGTAGGTGCTATTATTACCTCCGTGTTTATATAAGTAAACTGATAAAAACCCATGAATCTGTGATATAGGTCTCACAGTTCAGAAGAGGTGGAATTAGAACTCAAATCCAGTGACCTGATTTCAAAGACAAAATTTTTCAACACTCTGTACTCTATCTTAGTAAAAGAGTAGAATGACATTTAGTGCAGAGTGACCCATAACCCACAAAGAAGAAGCAGTCACAGACAAGAATGGTGCTTAATTAGATGTGGTGTCCACATCAAAAACCAATCTTAATACAAAAAATTATATTTTCTTTCTTTAATAAAAGTACTTTAATATGACTTCCATAGACAGTTTCTAACTATAAGGGCCCAAGTGGGACTTGTGAAACTGTCAACTTATTGTTGGAGATACTGTAGTCAGAAGCGATTGTAGTAGTGTAGATTCTTGTTACAAATGTTTTGTATTCAAGGTTCTTAATTACAGCCTACGTAGGAATACAGAAAAGATAATTCAAGTAGAAGAAAAGGAGGACACAGAAGAGATTGGGTCCTATCATGGAATCAATAGTAAGAAGGCTAGAACAATTGTTTTTACAGAGCTAGGAGGAGAGATACATGTATACACCATGGAAGAAAGAGTATGACTCAAATAAAAGTTAGTTCTGAGGATATTAGTGCTCTGAACACAGAGCAGATTGTGTCCTATCATGGAACCAAAGGTATTAGGACTAGAAGAATTTTTTATTGCCTCACACTTGGTAGAAGTGACCTACAAAATGACTAAGTGTCCAGGGGACATAGTGGTTATACAGGTGTGTGTGTCTATGTGTGCACACATGCATAAAATAAAAGAATGGCACAGGAAGGAGAGAGCTAACATTACCGAAAGTAGAGGACGCAAATAGTGAAATGTATAAAAGATGCTTGTATCATATAGTTTTTTCTGTCATTCAGTTTCTCTCTTAGTTTAGTTGCTTAGTTATTGGTCTTAAAATATTTTTTCATTACCCTGACCTGAAAGATAATGTACTCTTTCATCATGTACTCATCTAAAAGTCATGATATTATTTTCATATATTTTCAGAGTATCAAAACATTACAGTTCACACATTTAATATTTTATACCAGAGTTTAACCACAGTTAATATGAACTAACTGTTAGAAACATTCACAGTGATGAACCACGGAGAGACTGAAGTCCAAAAGACTAACTCACATGAAATGTGCACACTGCATACCTTTGGATTCAAGGTGTAGGTTTATATTTTTACCACTTTTAAGTAGAGTGAAGTAACATCAACAAATATTTATCCAGGATATAAGAGTTAAACAGGCACATTTAATTTTGTCATTATTTCCCAGGTAATCAAAGGATATTAGACTTAATGACAAAGACTGAGTACTACTTATAATTTCTAAAAATTAAAATAAACAAAGATCATTTCTCTTTAACTGAGAAATAAGGATGAAGAGTGAGAAAAATCTCTATGAAGGTTATATAAGGGAGGGATCAGGTATGTGTGTGAGCAAGTCAGACCCACAATTGTACTTTTAACCCTAGAATGCACATGTTTTCAGAACAATTTCACTCAATTTCAAAGGCAAATGAACACAGAACACAAGTTATCATTCAAATGCAAAAAAGATTTCATTAGAATTTTTATCTCCCCTTTTGGTGATGTGACAACACGTCTGTGATATGGATTAAAGGAAATGAAAATTCCTCCACAGAAGCCAGCCGAAAAGCCTCTTCGTTTTGGAGTGTACTCATTTGGGTTACAATTTCTATTATGTTTCTGTTTTAACATTACATTTGTGTTTCATCTTATTAAGTTCATTTACATTAGTATGAAAGTCAGTGTAATAATAGAATAAATTATCTTGAAATTAATGTTAAACTACTAAAGACTCCAAGGCAGCTTTGATGATTAAAGTTGATTATAATGGCTAACTGTTGACAATATAATACATTCTCTAATTATTTCTCTGAATATTGTAACTCATAATCATTTCTTTAACTTCTGTGGGTTATTCTTTGTGTTCAAAACAGCATCTCTGAATATATGTAACCACAATCTTGGGACAGGCAAAGCAGAAATCTACCAAAATCAATAAATTAAATACTGTGGATAACCAACTCAAAAATAAATGCTTTGTTTTTATTTTTATAAAGATATGTTAAGAGGATAAATGTGTAAGTCAGAGAAGAGTGTAGCCAAAGTGTACAGAGATATATGATTCAAACTACTGCCAAATTTAGAAATTTTTATGTGTTATATCTATTTTGGGGGATTGAAGATGAATGGTAAGAGGACACTGTATTAAACGTTGATGTGTTTTTTCCATAGAAACAATCATTATGCTTTATTAACCATATTTACCTCATGATGGAGCTAAAAGGCATTACTGTTACTGAGTTCTAATGAGGTGGATGAAACTGGAGCCTATTATACAGGTGAAGTAAGCAAGAAAGAAAAACACCAATATAGTGTACTAACACGTATATATGGAATTTAGAAAGATGGTAACAATAACCCTATAGGTGAGACAGCAAAAGAGACACAGATGTATAGAACAGTCTTTTGGTCTCTGTGGGAGAAGGTTAGGGTGGGCTGATTTGGGAGAATAGTATTCAAACGTGTATATTATCATATGTGAAACGGACCGCCAGTCCAGGTTCGATGCATGATACAGGGTGCTCAGGGCTGGTGCACTGGGATGACTCAGAGGGATGGGTTAGGGAGGGAGGTGGGAGGGGGACTCAGGATGGGGAACACGTGTACACCCGTGGCTGATTCATGTCAATGTATGGCAAAACCGCTACAATACTGTAAATAAGTAGCCTCCAATTAAAATAAATTAAAAAAATTTTTAAAGTAACAAAGGCATTACATTTAAAAGTAAAAAAGAAAAAGTAACAAAGTAAAAGTAACAAAGGCATTTACATTTAAAAGTAAAAAAGGCATTACATTACCATTACTTTTCAGGGGAAATTGTATCTGAAAATCCAGCACACAAGGCGATGGGAACACAGATGAGGAGAGAGACCGGGAGTGAGACCAGTAGAGAGAGACAAGGAAGGTTTCATGTTATCATGCCTGGAAAACTCGTGCAAATTAGACACATGGACAGGTATTCCAGGCAAAAGGTAGGTGATCAGTCAGTTCAGTCGCCCAGTCGTTTCCGACTCCTTGTGACCCCATGAATTGCAGCACGCCAGGCCTCCCTGTCCATCACCAACTCCCGGAGTTCACTCAGACTCAAGTCCATTGAGTCCATGATGCCATCCAGCCATCTCGTCCTCTGTCGTCCCCTTCTCCTCCTGCCCCCAACCCTTCCCAGCATCAGACTCTTTTCCAATGAGTCAACTCTTCACATGGGGTGGCCAAAGTACTGGAGTTTCAGCTTTAGCATCATTCCTTCCAAAGAACACCCAGGGCTGATCTCCTTCAGAATGGACTAGTTGGACCTCCGTGCAGTCCAAGGGACTCTCAAGAGTCTTCTCCAACACCACAGTTCAAAAGCATCAGTTCTTCAGCACTCAGCCTTCTTCACAGTCCAACTCTCACATCCATACATGACTACTGGAAAAACCATAGCCTTGACTAGATGGACCTTAGTTGGCAAAGTAATGTCTCTGCTTTTGAATATGCTATCAAGGTTGATCATAACTTTTCTTCCAAGGAGTAAGCATCTTTTAATTTCATGGCTGCAGTCACCATCTGCAGTGATTTTGGAGGCAAAAAAAATGAAGTCTGACACTGTTTCCACTGTTTCCCCAACTATTTCCCATGAAGTGATGGGACCGGATGCCATGATCTTTGTTTTCTGAATGTTGAGCTTTAAGCCAACTTTTTCACTCTCCACTATCACTTTCATCAAGACGCTTTTTAGTTCCTCTTCACTTTCTGCCATAAGGTGTCATCTGCATATCTGAGGTTATTAATATTTCTCCCGGCAATCTTGATTCCAGCTTGTGTTTCTTCCAGTCCAGCATTTTTTGTGATGTACTCTGCATAGAAGTTAAATAAGCAGGGTGACAATATACAGCCTTGACATACTTCTTTTCCTATTTGGAAACAGTCTGTTGTTCCATGTCCACTTCTAACTGTTGCTTCCTGACCTGCATACAGATTTCTCAAGAGGCAGGTCAGGTGGTCTGGTATTCCCGTCTCTTTCAGAATTTTCCATAGTTTATTGTGATCCAGATCCACACAGTCAAAGGCTTTGGCATAGTCAATAAAGCAGAAATAGATGTTTTGCTGGAACTCTCTTGCTTTGTCGATGATCCAGCAGATGTTGGCAATTTGATCTCTGGTTCCTCTGCCTTTTCTAAAACCAGCTTGAACATTAGGAAGTTCACGGTTCACATATTGTTGAAGCCTGGCTTGGAGAATTTTGAGCATTACTTTACTAGCATGTGAGATGAGTGCAACTGTGTGGTAGTTTGAGCATTCTTTGGTATTGCCTTTCTTTGGGGTTGGAATGAAAACTGACCTTTTCCAGTCCTGTGGCCACTGCTGAGTTTTCCAAATTTGCTGGCATATCGAGTGTAGCACTTTCACAGCATCATCTTTCAGGATTTGAAATAACTCCACTGGAATTCCATCACCTCCACTAGCTTTGTTCATAGTGATGCTGTCTAAGGCACACTTGACTTCACATTCCAGGATGTCTGTGGTTCTAGATGAGTGATCATACCATCGTGATTATCTGGCTCATGAAGATCTTTTTTGTACAGTTCTGCTGTGTATTCTTGCCACCTCTTCTCAATATCTTCTGCTTCTGTTAGGTCCATACCATTTCTGCCCTTTATTGAGCCCATCTTTACATGAAATGTTCCCTTGGTATCTCTAATTTTCTTGAAGAGATCTCTAGTCTTTCCCATCTTTTCTTTTCCCTCTATTTCTTTGCATTGATCTCTGCCAGTTTACCAACTTGTAGAAAACCACTTCCTGTAGCACACAAAGTGACTGTGGGACTGTAACAAGCCATGAAGATGGAGAGACCATCAGGAAAGGCAGTCCATGAAGGGCAGGGACCTTTGAATTGGATATTGGACATAATCTCACCCCACTAAAAGATTTAGGCATGAGAGTGACATAAACATGCCTCATTTATAAAGATGGCTCTTTCAGTAGTTTGAGAAATCTTATAGATTATTGCTGTCTGGTAGAACTATCTGTGATGATGTACAGAAATGTTCTATGTCCGCAATGTTTAATATGGTAACCGCTAGCCATACATGGCTATTGATCATTTTAAATGTGGCTAATGTTACCAAGAAAGTGAATTTTTCAGTTTATATAATTTTAATTAATCTAAATTGAACTTTGAATAGCCACATGGGGCTGGAAAAACCACATGGGGCAGTGCAACTCTAGACGTAGGATTGACTTATCTGAGGTTATCAAAAGAAAGCAGTTGCAGAAATTTAGGTTTCTTTGTGCACACTTTTATTTTCTCTAAATATAAGAACTTAAAAGGAGAAATGAGTTGTCAAATAATTGCACCCCATTTTACCATTCTCTTTCTTCTCTGAAAAATCCTCCATACTGAAAACTGTTCTCAGAACTCTCAGGAATAGAAGGGTTGATAACAAGAAGTGTGTATCTGAATATCATGACCTGGGGTTTGACATTCAGTCCAAATATATATTTAATGAAAAATATAATTTAATATATTTAGCACTGGCAGGTTAAATCCTTGAAAATTAAACAGATCAATTAATTTAACATGTATTTTTAATTCATTTAGTGCTAAATACTATTTGCCAAACAGTATACTGGATGCTGGGGATAAAGCTGTGAGTAAGTCTGAATTCCTAGAAATTCACAATCCAGCAGAGTGGGCAGATTATACACAGAGCTAATCATAATACAGTGAATGACATATGGTGATGGAAATTCAATAAAATGATCACCACACCAGAAACATGGATGTGCTTAATTCTGCATGAAGAATTAGGGGGGAAATTAAGTCAGGAGTTGACTCTGATATTGAAACGAGGATTTCAAGGAGAACTAGCAGGTGGGGAAAGATAGAGGGTATGAAGGTGGTAGGTGAGTAGAGGTGATTGCAAAAGTGAAAAAACTGCAGAGAGTTGAAACAGCATGATTTAAGTATGAAAACCGATTACTTGTATTAAAAACTATACATTAACATTTATGCCTGGAAAACAGGATGATGAACAAGGTTGAAGCTAAGAAGCTACACACTGGGTGAAAGTGACAGGCATTGAATGACTTTTCTTTTGAATGATATAACTTAGATTTAGATTTTTAAGGATCTGGTAGCATTGGGAGGTAATAAGTGATGAAGATTAAAACAGGCTGCCTAAACCTGAATATGACTGGACAGATTTTTTTTGAAGTATTTTAAAATTTTAATGTGGAGGTCCATAACTAAGGTCACTAAGGGCTTCCAGTCTTTAAAATTATGTCAAGTCTTCTTTTAATACAACATGTTTTGTTTTTCTGGCTCATCAATTCTTTAACACTCTTCTCTCCAAATAATTTAAAACTCCACAACTCTCTACAAGCGAGAGATCAACCTGAGACCCAATAGATGAGCAGGTAAGGGATTCAGAGAAAACAGGGGTGACTGCAGCGTTTATGGCTGGAGACAGTGGAAGCTGATACTACTAACGAAATGGGGGAGACGTAGGAATAGTTGACATTTGGGAGGGTGGTAATGGATGCTTACTCCTTGGAAGGAAAGTTATGACTAACCTAGATAGCATATTGAAAAGCAGAGACATTACTTTGCCAACAAAGGTCCATCTATTCAAGGCTATGGTTTTTCCAGTGGTCATGTATGGATGCAAGAGTTGGACTGTGAAGAAAGCTGAGCACTGAAGAATTGAACAGCTTTTGAACTGTGGTGTTGGAGAAGACTCTTGAGAGTCCCTTGGACTGCAAGGAGATCCAACCAGTCCATTCTAAAGGAGATGAGTCCTGGGTGTTCTTTGGAAGGAATGATGCTAAAGCTGAAACTCCAGTACTTTGACCACCTCATGTGAAGAGTTGACTCATTGGAAAAGAGTCTGATGCTGGGAGGGATTGGGGGCAGGAGGAGAAGGGGACGTCAGAGGATGAGATGGCTGGATGGCATCACTGACTCGATGGACGTGAGTCTGAGTGAACTCCAGGAGTTGGTGATGGACAGGGAGGCCTGGAGTGCTGCGATTCATGGGGTCACAAAAAGTCAGACATGACTGAGCGACTGAACTGAACTGAACTGAACTGAATGGATTCAGAGCCATTTCTGCTCCTAGCCACTCTTGATCTTTTCACTAAGTGACAGTAAGAGTATTCACCCTCTTAGCAAGCACCCTGCCGCCCTAGTGAGTTTAATCTTTGTGAGATGATTACTACTACTATACATCCATCTGACTGGAAATCACTATCTTTCCTATCTTCAAGCACCTTCAAGCTGCATGGAGGAAATTATCTAGACACACAGTAGTTTATTTGTGTGGAAAATACTTTAGCATATCTGACAGAGACGTCTGGCTTAATGGTTTTCTTTCCAAGTCACTTTGCTCCAGGAAAGAATGTGGAAATCAGTTAATAGCCCATGAGTTTTTTTGCAGAAACGGAAAATGCACTAAGGATGGAATTTTTCAAAGAGAAAGAAAGAGGCAAATGCATATTGAGCTGGAATCAGATGCTTTGAGTAGTGCTGTTTAACTTTCCTTTACCTAAACACATTTCTAGCAGTTTCCAACCAGCTTGCTTCACTCAACTGAACTTAGAATTGACCAATATTTCACAATCGATAACTGATCTCCAGAGAATTCTGCCAGGTTCCTTTTCCTCTGCCCACATCCATAGTTCACAAGTCATGACTCCCCATGGCTCCTTTGTCCCATTTGAATTTCATGACTAGCTATTGATTATTCTTCTTGGCATTGATGTATAGCGTGATAAGCATACAGTGAATGCTTATTCACGGGCATAAAATACATCCAGTCCTAGTCCCAGGACTGTGCTTACAAAGTCCACTGACTCCCAAACAGAACAGGATGGCAAACTGTGACATAGTACCCTGTGATATAAAACCAATTGCTGGCCTTCAGCTCATTTTTAACTTCTAAAAGTTTATATTTTCTAAAATTGTATTTCTGATGAAATAACATCATAAATTCTGCCCTGGATATGAGGCTTGGGCTGCAACATACACACACTGTAAATGCATTCAGTGCTCTGGGGCATGTTTGGAAATATTGACTGCATTTAAAAACTAAAGCAAAAGAAAAAGACAGCTCCTAAAGCCCAAAGCCATAATATTGTTAACTTTTGAAGGAAAAGAAAGAAAAATAAAGTTATTTAATGCATCCTAAAATTCCATGTAACATTATAGGCTGTTGCTGCTGCTGCTACTGCTAAGTCGCTTCAGTCGTGTCCAACTGTGCACGACCCCAGAGACTGCAGCCCACCAGGCTCCCCTGTCCCTGGGATTCTCCAGGCAAGAACACTGGAGGTCAAAAGCGCAGGAGGAAGCCCTAAGGTGTTCACTGAGACTTAAAGGGATACTGACAGGGCATCACCCCCGTGGTCTCACATAACTGTGACTAGATCAGCTGCCCTGGGGGTCTGTGGTTTCTTAAAATTTTCTCTGTGCCATCTCCTCTCCCAGACTTTCCATCTCCTAGCCCAGGATTATTGCTGCTTTTATCAGACATTACCAGTCTGAAGATGCCATACCACCTGGGAGCTGTTAACTGGACTCCGCTGCCATATCACCTAGGGCCTAAGAGTACAACAGTGTCCAGCACACTGGTGTCACAGAAATACAGGTGTGATTGTAGACGTGTACTGATGAGAAATGGGGAATACCTTTCACCCTTTAAGACATCCAATTTCTGTGGATGCCTTTGGTCTCAGCGTCCCAGGAGTTTTGGTGGTTGTTGTTGTTAGTGAAACAGCTCTCGTCAATTAATATTCAGTCTCTCCTCCCAGCAGGGATTTACAGTGAGTTCAGCAGGGACCTGCCTGAAGAGAACTCCAAGTAGGAGATACCAGGTTCTACCCATCCCCTCTTGTGCAAATCAGAGCTTCTTATGAGATTATGTCCTGGCTTCCCCTTGGATGAGGAATGTGACTTTGACCAGCTATGGTGGACCTATCTGACTTATGTCACCAAGCAGAAGAGTTATGACACCCAGCAGTGAACAGCTTAACTTCAAATAAGACCCTAATTACTCAGGAAAAGGAAGTGAAGCTAGTGAATGAATCATCTGACCACACTCAAGGGCAGATTTCAATATAAAATACCATCTTTTCAAACTGATTGTGAGCTTTAGAAATTATGACTAAAATGTCATTGAGAAGATCTTATATAATCTTTTTAAGTAGCATATATCTAACATAGTGGAAATATGATCAAGGTTACTGGATTTTACTTGGTCAAAGTAATTTTAATCTCAGATACACTGAGATAAGCTTACTATCAAAATTAATCAGATGATGAAAGAAGATTCTGAAAACACCCTCCAAGTGGTCATAATACTTTTACTTTCCAATAGTACCTTTCTAACTAGAATAGAGTAGTGGGAAAACAGGTGCTGGGGTAGTGCTGAGCTAGTCTTCAAAATTAAACTCTGGTTTTGACATTTACTGACTATATGTAAGTTTTCGAGCTTAGGCCCAAATTGCACTGTTAACAAATGGAGGGTGTAATCCTCACCCTGTATGGTTTTTATTAGCAGGAATAATAAAAAATACAAAATATCTTGCTCTACATTCAAATAAATAGTAGATGCTCAATAAATAGTTACTTAAAAATCAATATATAACATGTTGTTCTTGATCTAGATGCCAAATCTTCATTCGTTTCTCTTTATGAAGTAGGATAGTGAGTCAGGGCACAGATAACTACAGGAAATGAGAGAGTAAGAACTAGAATTAGACTCTTGCTGAAGAGAGACATAGAGTGGGTAGAGAAAACAGAAGGGAGGGTACCTTCAATGTGAACACAATATCCAAAGTGGTCATCATCCATAAATCATAATACAGGTAAGCCCTTGGCATCAGGGGCCCAGACAAAGTGACCAGTGGGCAACCATCACTGTTAGCCGGTATTGGAATCCAAGACACAAACCTGGTTTTCAAGCTCTGAGCAGAGAGAAGACGAAGCACTAGGCAAATCAGAGGCCCAGATCCTTCCCTTGGTAATAAACACACTACCAAGCCACGAGATTAGACAGAGAGAAAATCAAAGCTCAGTACTTGAACACAGATGCACAAATGTGATCTTGATTGGGCAGCAGATGCATGAGGTGGAGCCATCTGATTGCTTCCTGTAAGATGTGAGGGAGCAAGTTGGTAGTACCTACTGTCCTGGGGGTTGGGAGGGGGTGTCCTCTGGACAAATATAAGGTATCAGAGCCACGTTGTATGGTCTAGCATATTAGGAAACCCAGAAAAGAACTGCTGAATTGAGTATATGAAACCACAACCAAATATAGCAAATCTGAAGGAAAAGACAAGAACTGAAGGATAGAATGGGTGACTTCTGCAATCACTAAGTCAGTAAAAGGGGAGCACAGCGAGGTTGAGGAGCAGGACGGAGGAGATGCTTTCATCCTTAGAGGGATGTCTCTTTTATAGGGCAATGAACTCCAGCTTAATAAGGGAGGACAGCTGATTAAAGGAACCATATGTGACTAAAGATGAGCTGCTTGATGCTAAGACAGTTCCTAAGGATAGTGTAGTTTTAGGCAAAGGAGAAAGGACAGCATAGATATGGAGAGGGTTCTGACATGACCAAAAAGTAGCAGAGCCTGTTCTTATTCCTTAGATGCCTAATCAACTGTTGCTATCTTTAACTTCCCAGTCCCAAGGCCACGGCATCAGACAGAGATCTAGACAAGGGCCAGGAGATTCCATCCTTCACTAAAGTGACACCCAGAGCAGTAACTAAACCGTCGAGGCATGACTGCTCCATCTAACAAACAAAACAGTACTACCTACCTCACATGATTACGTAGATGAGATCAGCATCTCTGAACCACATGGTAAATGTGGTCTCTATGTAATGTTACTATGTGAATTGTTTTGTAGGAGGTAATTTTTCTGAGTGGTTGGGCACTTAGAGCCCCAGGTCCAGATAAAATACAGGAAGGTGACATTGGGATACAGAGGAAAACAACAGAATGGGAGAGACTAGAGATCTCTTCAAGAAAATTAGAGATACCAAGGGAATATTTCATGCAAAGATGGGCTCGATAAAGGACAGAAATGGTCTGGACCTAACAGAAGCAGAAGATATTAAGAAGAGGTGGCAAGAATACACAGAAGACCTGTACAAAAAAGATCTTCATGACCCGGATAATCGCGATGGTGTGATCACTCACCTAGAGCCAGACATCCAGGAATGTGAAGTCAAGTGGGCCTTAGAAAGCATCACTATGAACAAAGCTAGTGGAGGTGATGAAATTCCAGTTGAGCTATTTCAAATCCTGGAAGATAATGCTGTGAAAGTGCTACACTCAATATGCCAGCAAATTTGGAAAACTCAGCAGTGGCCACAGGACTAGAAAAGGTCAGTTTTCATTCCAATTCCAAAGAAAGGCAATACCAAAGAATGCTCAAACTACCACACAATTGCACTCATTTCACACACTAGCAAAGTAATGCTCAAAATTCTCTAAGCCAGCCTTCAGCAATACGTGGACCATGAACTTCCAGATATTCAAGCTGGTTTTAGAAAAGGCAGAGGAACCAGAGATCAAATTGCCAACATCTGCTGGATCAAAAGCGCAAAAGAGTTTCAGAAAAAACATCTATTTCTGCTTTATTGACTATACCAAAGCCTTTGACTGTGTGGATCACAATAAACTGTGGAAAATTCTGAAAGAGATGGGAATACCAGACCACCTGACCTGCCTCTTGAGAAACCTATATGCAAGTCAGGAAGCAGCAGTTAGAACTGGACATGGAACAACAGACTGGTTCCAAATAGGAAAAGGAGTACGTCAAGGCTGTATATTGTCACCCTGCTTATTGAACTTCAATGCAGAGTACATCA
>SJYQ01001277.1:491279-511854 GCA_006410935.1 Redunca redunca
TAAAAATTTCCTATATTATAAAATATGAGTTTTTATAATCAATTTTAAATGTTCCTTTCAGTGCAATACTATAATTTATTAGAGTATTCAATTATTACTTTTACCAGATGTTTAAGACATTTTCTAATTTTAATATTAAAATTACATTATAATGACTGTTCTTATAAACATTATTTGTGCACATTTGTGGTTACATCATGAATTCAGAAAAAACTATTGCTGAACTAAAGGGTATGTGCACTTTTTAAGGTTTTGATACATATTTTCAAATTAGCCTGCAAAATAACTTACCCATATCAACTCCCACAGGCAATAGGGCAGCAAGGGGGAAGCATGGATATGGGGTGATGGGGTGAGTAGGAGAAGAGGGGTTTGAGAGAGGGAGGTCTGTAAAGAATGGCAATGGCTTTGACTTTCACCTTAAGCAAAATGGGCAGCATAGAAGGTTTGTAAGGAGTAATCTAAGTCTTTAATAAATCAAGAACCAAAGTTTGAAGACCATGAAGGAGAGCATTATAGTAATCCCGATGAGAGAAGGCCAGGGCTGCAGGATGGAGATGGTGGATAGACTTTGGATTCTGGATTTAACCAAACGCAATGACAACAGGATTTGCTGAATATGAAGGGCAAAATGGGTAATGATAAGTTCAAGTTTTTTAGTATGAGAAAATGGGAGATGTGTCATTTCCTGAGTAGGAGAAAAACTGTGGGTGGACCAAATGGGCTTGGAAAGAAACTCAGCCACTCAGTTTGGTCAAGTCTGATTTGAGATGTCTTTGGGATACTAAGTGGGCAGTTAAATTGGTAAGACAGAGCCTCTGTAGTTATTAGTCTAAATTGCTCCTCAATTTCTTTTTGAGTTATGACTATTATTTATCCTAAAGTGCTACTTTTATATAAAATAACTCAATTCTTTTTTATTAACATAAATTTATACACAGAATTATCTTCCTTTTATCTTTCATATACATTGTTAGATGTTCATATAATTGTGTAGGTTTTTTCCTTTTTTCTTGACAAAGCTAGTTCACAACTAGCTGTGTTCTTATTTGTCTACTTAAGTAGGTGCAGATGTCTCTATCTAATTTTTATCATTTCTATTTACACATTCCTTAGTTTTCTCTCTATATTTACTGATGTCTCTGATCTGTTTCTTCATGTTCTCTTATTCTTCTACCAACTATTTACACTAAATGCTTAATATATTTTAATTCTTTTTGCTTACCAGTAAAATTTCTAAGGATGTGATTTGTGTGTTTGGTGAGAATACATGCATTTTTATGGACATGGTTCATATTTTTGTGTTTTGTAGTTTCTTTTTAATATTTTCTTATCTGATTTATCCTTTGACCAAGCACTTAATTAAAATATTGTATGTTGTTCTTTTTTTTTTTTTTAACAGCAAACATTTGTTTTTATTAGCAAATCCCATTTGGTAAGAGCTTCCCTGAGCCACCACAGAAATTGGGTAGCCTCCAAGAGTCTCACAGCTTTCACCTTATCTTCTACCTTCTATTGATAGAGGATGGTGGGCAATGGGTGTGGTGTCAGGCAATCTCAGAGGTGCCCCATCCTGGACCCCTGAGAGAGTTCACATCGCTAGCAACATGCCCTATGGCACATTGAGGCAGGGGGTGGGGGTCACCACAGGGCCCCTAGGCTCAGGCTGTTGCCTTAGGCAATCCTCTCTATATAGCTTCAGGTGGAACCAAAGAGGCTTTCATAGCCTCCTAGGCCTGGTCCTTTGCTTTGGTTGAGAGCAGGGAAAGATCCAGGAGAACATAGCCAAGGGCTAAGAGAGAAGAGATTGCATTTGAGATACCCTTTGGAGTCTGGAAAGCACCTGGACCTCTTGGGAAGGAAGGGCTGTGGAAGACCCCATTCGCTTTTTCTTGACTTTAGGGGTGTCACATTTCCTCTTGCTGGAGTTCCACGACTGCAGGGGCATGCCAATGGGAGGGAGAGTCATGACCCCAAAGGTCATCCAGGAAATGGAGGGAGAATCCCCTATCAAACTCCCACTGAGCCAGGGATCTTTCCTGTCCAGTTGCACTGGTGAAGCCCATCACAACAGACCCATCCTCCTGAGCCAAGTAAGTAATAGTTGCTGAGGTGAAGTGAAATAACCAGCCTTGAGAGGGTGCAGGACCACTGCGTGGTAGACCCTGCTAGCAGGTGCAATCTGATCCCATTTGACACTGAGCATCCCAGACACAATGCCAAAGAAATCTTCTAGAGGGAAAAACATCATCAGATAATTCCACATCTAATGCATACAGCACTTGAGCCAACATGGTAGACCTTCTGTACGGTCAGGTCTCACCCTTCCATGGCACATCACTGTTCAGCAGTGATTTAGAGGCCAAAAGCTTGGCTCCTTCCCCTGCCTGAGTGACAGTAAATAGATCCAAAACCACGAACGCCAGCAGCCTCATCATGTGCACCCCCAAAACCAGAATCATATGCTGTTCTTTACAAATGTCTAAATTGTATGATTTTTATGTTATGGTTGGTTATTAATTTCCATTTTCCATTTCTTCCAAGCTACAAAAACTGTGCATTTTGCAATGCTACTTTTATACTTTTTGGGAGTATTCTTGAAAATCCCATGGACATAGGAGCCTGGTAGGCTGCAGTCCATGGGGTTGCTAAGAGTTGGGTACGACTGAGCAACTTCACTTTCACTTTTCACTTTCGTGCATTGCAGAAGAAAATGGCAACCCACTCCAGTGTTCTTGCCTGAGAATCCCAGAGACGGGGGAGCCTGGTGGGCTGCTGTCTATGGGGTCGCACAGAGTCGGACACAACTGAAGTGACTTAGCAGCAGACTTGAGAAGAAGACACGTTAACTGATATGAAACTAGACACAATACAATCCATTGTATTGACCTCATTACTTTTACTTTGAAATTAAAGGGAGCTTCCTTTTCTGCTGCATTTAAAAATGATCATCTTTCTAAATCTACTCTGTGTAACCCTTCTATTGTTGATGATGTCAGAGACCATATCGCTCTGAGCCCTTTTACAGCTTTGGGACATTTCTTCCTCATTGTATTGCCTCAGAAGCATAACCTAGAAAATATTTTCCTGACAACATCAGCACTTAGCTCTTAACTCTAACACTTAAATTTAACTCCAAAATCACTCTTGAAGTTTCTTCTTCCCTGGAAGGTTTGTTCCCTGCCTCTCTCCTGTGCTTGGAATCTCTGCTGGAACTTCGGTTAGATAATGCTCCTGTGTTCAGAAGTTAAAAGTTTCTGTCCTCCAGCTCTGGATCCTCTAGACCTAGGTCTTCTGCTCAAGCTGGTAGCATAATGAGGATACACACGGATAAGCAAACTATTATGTTGCAGAGACAGCACTACTCAGATTCTGGTCAGCTACATTCCTGGGTTTGGTCATTTCAACTGGAATAGAGAAATAGAGATTTTGTTAATCTCTGTGGAAGTCACTATTTAGCCTCAAAGCTTTACACATTTTAGGAATGAGATACAAGAACTGAAAAGAGATAATTCCAGGATATCATGGAAGAGGACAAAATGTATGGAGAAATAAATGGGGAATACCAAGGTGTTTGTCTGAAACAAAAATCAGATTAAACTGGAAATAATAAGGCCTCGTGGCCTCATGGATTTCCCTAGTGGCTCAGATGATAAGGAATCCACTGCAAGGCAACAGATGCAGGAGACATGGGTTTGATCCCTGGGTCAGGAAGATTGATTGGAAAAGGAAATGGCAATCCACTCCAGTAGTCCTGCCTGGAGTATTCCATGCACAGAGGAGCTTGATGGGCTACAGTCCATAGGGTTCCAAAGAGCTGGACATGATTGAGTGACTAACACATTCATTTTAATGGAATGAAGGTATTTTAATGTTCTATGTCATTCACTATTATTTCTTTTTTTTTACAGTCATTTATTAAGTGTTATCTATATGCCAGACATGCAGGTCTGACACTCACATGTCTTATTTTTTTCATTAAAAAATAATAAAATTAAAAATTTTGATTCAATAAGATAATTGATCTGTGCATAGTAAGCACACAAATGGTTACTGTCATTATAACTATTATGTTTTGGGTTCTGGATATTTGTAGAAGGAGAAGTTATTTTCAACCTAAGGTTAAAATCAATAGGTGGAAGTAAGGGATCAGGGAAGTTTTTTGGAAGAGATGTACTTCTAAAGAAGGGAACATCTTGTCTCTGCTTCATACCTAGTTCATGTGTGTGCTATATAGAACTATCCCTTCCATCTCTTTCCTAGTGTTTGATCAGACTCTGGCCTAGTGAATATTAATCAAACTCATTGCTTTGCTGTCTTTTATGTCATTAGTTGGAGTATCTTTTTATTTGACCTAATCTGTTGGTAATTTATTCCTTGAAATGAACAGTGAGTGAATAAGACCCCAATCAACAATAAAGACTATTCCTGCCCTGCATTTTAACTAGACACATTTTAATGAAGGGGAATTAAGAAGATTCAGGTGGCATTTTAAAATGAAATGAAAACCAAATCAAATACAGATGACACCAGGCATAAACGTCTTGCATCACGGTCTTTTATAAGCAGTTAGTAACTAGCTGAAGGAGACCGAAGGCATCACACGGCATATGGCGAGATAAATATGGCTTACTTTAAAAACTGCATTTGTGTCACACAATTAAACATTAAAACTCTGTATTCCTGAAGATTCTGCTGCAAAACTTTAAATTTTTGCAAGTTTCATTGTAACCACTCTGGAGACTTTTGAAGACACGAAATCTATCATTAGAAGCAGACTATCTAAGTCACATGATTCCAGAAAACTATTTTTAAAAAGGTGTGAATAAAACTTGCAATCCAATCCAGGGAGCAGCTCAAATAATAACCAATATTCACTCCCAGCTACACCGTCCCAGTGAACAGAACATATAGATGATTGTGTCTCCCTAGAGCCCAGCAAGGGAAGAACAGCTCTGAGAACCGACCTGTCCCAAGAGCGAATCAAGTGGAGCTGAATTACCGCAAGTCCAGGCCTTGTCTTCAGAGCATAACAGTTTCAGCAAAACTGAGGTTAAGGAGGTGTGTTCCAATACCATTTTGCCACTGCACCAAAACCAAGACTGAGTTAATTAGTGCATTGAATATAGCTTCTGATAGATATCAAAACTAAGGCCCACGTGGGAAAATGGGCTTTGGTTTCTAAACCCCATTCTTACTGAATTTGGAAAGAAAAAATAAAATAATATTTTTTTCTTAAAAGTTTGAAGAAATATTTCTAAATTATTTTAATCTAAAAAACATTTTTAAATATTCATTGGAGGGACTGATGCTGAAGCTGAAACTCCAATATTTTGGCCATCTGATGTGAACAGCTGACTCATTTGAAAAAACCCTGATGCTGGGAAAGATTGAGGGCAGGAGGAGAAGGGAACGACAGAGGATGAGATGGTTGGATGGCATCACCAACTCAATGGCCATGGGCTTAGGTGAACTCTGGAAGTTGGTGAAGGACAGGGAGGCCTGGCATGCTGCAGTTCATGAGGTTGCAAAGAGTCGGACACGACTGAGCAAATGAACTGAACTGAACTGAAGAAAAAAAAGTCCCACTCATGTTTCTTTGTCTCAATTCAAAAAAACTGAAAATAGCTGGAGATCACAGGGTACCATTTAATCAATGGTGCCAAAGCAGAAGCTTGAAGAAAACCTCTCAAAGAAAGATGCCAATGTGGAGTTCCTGACTCCACTATCATCTGTAAATAACAGCAGTAAGGTTCTCACCTCAGAAGGCTGCTCTGATGATTTAATGAGTTAATATGTAAATAAGGTTCTTATAACAATATCTAGAACATAATAAACAATATATGTATTTGTCATCATTATTACTATTTTGATATTATGGAGATGTAATCTAGACAGTCCCAGATGAGTCAAATAATATTTAAAACCTTTCATTTGATGGGCATTTAATATGTTCAAGGTACTTTATGTAAACTGACTTAATTTTCACAATAATCCTATGAGGTGGATACTACTGTTATTTCAATTTTATAGTTTGAAAATCTGAGGCTTAAAAAAATCATCAGTTGCTCAAATTAAGGTTAAGTCAATGGGCTGGAAAGTAGCTGCAGCATTTTAACCAGGCAATCTCCTTGAAGCAGCTGCTCTTTAATAACTAAGTTGAATGTTCAAAACCAACAAAGGCAAGATTTATAGTGGCCAAGATCAACATGTAAATCGAGTGAAATCTAACCTAGATGTGTTACACCTGTGGCTGTATAAGCAAAGTCACACATGCCACACATGATGCAGGGGTGCAAAATTTGTCACCCCAAAATATGCCTCTTTGACATGAGGTTTATTTTGAGCAAAAGGTAATCAAAACCCAGAAGTTTTAGGAAAAGCTCTTTACCTCCCTCTCAACTGCCTTAATTCACATAGGAGGGGGCCCTATAGCATAAGCCATCTATACCAGACATTCTTTTTCACCTAAGAAATTTATCTGTGTAACAGGGTAACCATTGTTTGCTAAACATCTTACTCTCCCTTCCAGTGAATGGCCTTCCTCCCTTTGAATCCCCACATCCCTGTAATCCTTTCCTCAGCAGGATGCAATATAAGCTTCATTTACCTGCCTGCCCTTTAAGTCTTCATATCTTTATGTGGCTTCTCTATGTTTGTAAATCTGTTTTCCTCCTGTTAATTAGTCCTATGTCAATTTAATTATTAGAATAGCAGAAGAATCTACAAGAGAAGAAGGGAACTTTTTGTCCATCCCTTGAATGACAAATATGCAAATATGACAAATACATGCAAAGAGTTCAATAATTATTTGGAGATAAAAAGCAATCAACAGCATGAATAGAGTCTCAGGGAATCTTCTGCTTTTAAAGATTTAAGTACTTAATGTCTAAAGTCAGAGCCCCTCAACTGTTCTTCCCCACAGTGTGTGTCTCTGTGTAACCTCATGCTTTGATAATGCAAAGAAAAGAGGCAGGGATATGTTGAGTTTTCAGGATAAATTCATATGGATGCCAACTAATGTTCTCCACTTTTAGACTGAGGGATCAGTATACACGAAGGATGAAATTTCTTACTGAGAATGTACCAATATAATAAACCCCAAATAACCCAAAGTCTGTGAATTAGAGTTTTGCTTTCTTTTTCTTCCTTCATGTCACTTAGCCAGAATGACAAGCTAGTCCTTCTGGCCTCACCAGACGTTCTATATGAACCTGTCATGTAGAAACTTCAGACTCTCCTCATTTTTTTTTTTTTGTCTCCCATCTATAAGTCTGCAGTGTGGCCTAGCAAGACCTAAAAGAGCAAGCACTTCCTTAAACTCCAAAACACTGCCAATTCTATTGATAATATTAGTAGTAACTCGACTTAGAAAATAAGAATACGTTTCACTTCTAGATTACAACCATGTACAGCTTATTTAGAAGCATTACTTGCAGACACTGGAGAAAGCACCTAGTCTTTTCACCATCACACATATCTTGCATTTGGATCTGTAAATAGCTTTAAAAATCTTAATCCTTGTGTCTTTTGTTTCCTGTGGATGGAACAGTCTTGATGAATCTATATTATGTAACTAGCATTCATTTTGATAGGTAATTTCTCTCCCGGGTTGCTTTTAGCTCAGTGCCCTGGCAGTCTCTGCTGCACTGCCAGAGACTCCAATCTTCAGTACTTCTAAAATACTCACACTAGTGTGTAATCTTTAATTCCCTCTCCACAAGCACAAGTATGGCACTGTAAGATTTTAGAAATGAATCACCTATGGTAACAGGAAGACTTAAAATCTATACAAGAAAAATTGTGTGTGATAATGAGATGGAGGAGTGTTTCAAATCCACAATTAGGATTCCTAATGTACAGTGAATACACCCAGATCTTAGACCACAAGTGTGAAAAGAAGAGATTGCCGCAGTGTCAGCCCAGATGCCATTTCAAAGACTGGAACCTTGATCTTATATTTTTGGGACAGTTCCAAGGTTGATTTTAATTTTGTTTATGCTTAGTAACAGAATTATTTCTTTAATATTATAGAAATGGTTTGTGGGCACAGACATTGCAAAAGTTCAAAGTACTGCACACCCTCAATCTGAGCTCCCGGCACCCAAAGGGTATCCTCTCTGTGAAATCGTAAGACCATCAAAGTTTGACCAAACTCCACGAGAATACTAACTTCATGAGGGAGCCGATGGATAGCCAAATCCCTAGCCCCACAACCCCTAGCTTTTAATATCCATTATCCCAGTTCCTATTTTGAGCATAAACAAAATTAAAATCAGCCTTGGAATGGAGTCTAAGTTTTCACTCTCACCAATCTTTAAACATAGAACAGACTCAGGTTTTGCTCCTTACACAACTACCCTCCTCTAGTTCCTACTCAGACCAAATAAAATAGTGCATTTCATCGTATAAAAGAAGTAAGGCCAGAACTAAAATTTGGAGAGTTTCTGTAAGACCTGAAAGCTTGTACATTTTTAACTATAAAAAGAGAGTAAATGTGTTATTAAGTTTCTAAAGTCCAACAGCCCTCTTATCCTTCCTTTCCCTTGAGTTTAAAGCCCCAGAAATAGGATTAAGTCAAGGTACTATCCCAAAGATGACTTCTAACTCAGCTGATAATTTAGTTTCCTGGACCACATCAACTCATATCTCAAATACAACATTACTAAATTCTTAAGGGTCTAAATGAACATCCTTGTTTTTCCTTTTTCTATTTTTTCCCCTGAAGATGGCCAGTAGTATCTAAAGATAAGCCTTATTGGGGGGGCACTGTGAATTTATTACTTACAGTCGCAGACTGGTCCACAATAATAAGAAGCTACCTTATAAATCTCTGTAATTAAAAATATGGTCCACGGTTATCTGCCCCAAAATTCAGACAGGAGTTTGGGGAAATGAATATTACTGGGCTCTACCCTATGTTTCTGAATTAAAACCTCAAGAAAAATTTCTGGTCATCTATACATGAAAGTGTTCATTAAATTTTAACAGTGGAAATCCTCAAACTACTCTTTTAAGTCATTCATTCTTTTGATAATATCGGGGCATATTGCATAAGCACATGTACATATATAAACTTATAAACAAATGCATTTTTCCTTTTGTAGTTTAAGCAAATGAAACAATGCCACACTTCGCTTTTAATTATCACTATAAATCTTTCTGTGCTATATAAACTTACTGTGCTCTGCATTAGAATGACCTGATTGTTTTCTAACTTATTAGTAACTTCCGAGACCCTAAACCTGAACTGAGGGTTCAGGAGATGTGATTTCTGTTGCAAGCTTTACAGCTTGTCTTTTGAGTAATATCAGATCTCAGTATCTTCATTCAAAAATGAGGCACTGGCTATCTTTGAGAATCATTATCAGTTCCAAAATCAAATAACTGAATTGAGCGTTGATTTGAAAACTGGGGAAATATATGGTTAAGAGACAGACTGTGAGACAAACGGCAGCCATCCATTCATGTGCTCTCAACAGAACACTATGGAAAAATTGCAATCTCATCTGCCTAATTAATTATCTAATTTGATTTAAAATTACATTTGATTTGATTTGCAAAGGGCACTGACAAAGGCCCTACCAACATCTCTAAATGTGTGGTCTCCAAATGCTGGAAAGAAAACAGTTCGTTATACCAAGGTCAGAGTTTCCTCAAGCAGAGAAGTTTAATTCTTATGTGTCTAATTTCGAGTCCAGGAAAATAAACTCAAAAATATGGATAATACAAATATCAAATGATGAAGTGACAACCTAATTCTAACCAGAATCAATGGTCAGAGAAAGTAAGTGATTAAGAATGACAGATAAACCACAACTTAGGAAAGGTTTATTCTTCTATAAAGCTAACAAGTCTTCCCAGAGTTGAATAGGTGAACTACAGAAGTCCATTGCTGCTGCTGCTGCTGCTAAGTCGCTTCAGTCGTGTCTGACTCTGTGCGACCCCAGAGACAGCAGCCCACCAGGCTCCACCGCCCCTGGGATTCTCCAGGCAAGAACACTGGAGTGGGTTGCCATTTCCTTCTCCAATGCATTAAAGTGAAAAGTGAAAGTGAAGTTGCTCAGTCATGCCCGACCCTCAGCAACCCCATGGACTGCAGCCTACCAAGCTCCTCCATCCATGGGATTTTCCAGGCAAGAGTACTGGAGCGGGGTGCCATTGCCTTCTCCACAGAAGTCCACTAAGCCACCACAAAGAAATGCATCAGAATAGAACTTTTCTAAGATTGTTTATATGAATGCTTAGGAGATTTGAGTTGTTCCTCATGGTAGCTGCTCTTAATAAGTCAACAATTTGAAATGAAGATACATACTTGACATCAAATACATCTCATAGTCATGTTTGACAACAGATTTTCACCTTTTGGATGTATTAAATTCAGATGAGAGTGGATTGAAATATCATACACTGGACACAGGAGTCAAGAACAAAATTGAAAAGTCAGCAACCAAGAGTGCTAGGCACTGCATGGTAAGAGGAGGATGGGAACTGAGGCCAAATTTGGAACATGAGTCACAGGGATGTGCTAGCTCTCTTTGTGTTATTCACGAATACAGATGCATGTTGCTGAAGAAATTTTGGCTTGGAAATGGGAACAAAAATTAGTGGCAAAAATATTCACGATACGTAAATTGTTCTTAGAAGCATGATATACTTTTCTGTATGTGGTGATGGATTTCGGCTGTGTTTAAACACATTACCTTGTCAGGCAATCTCAAGACATGGTGAAATAGTGGAATTCATGAAACTCTTGGAACTTAGAGCTCTGGTTACATTTGCTCAGCACCTGGTTGCCTGCCTCAGCATAAAACCAGCTGGCAGCTGTTTTTTTTCTTGTTTCATTTTGTAAGACTTTGTTATTTATTGTCCAAATGCTCCTCATGAATTTCCAAAGCACAAAATTTCAGACAAGTGAAGACTGAGGAACTTTGTTTGGGTCAGTGAGAAATGTCACCTCTATATAAGTAACTATCCTCTGTTTCTCTCTCTCATGTTATTTTCCAACGGGTGTTAGTGAAGTCTTCCCTTGACTACCCCTCCATCTGAAGATGTTTCAGTGAACAACTCACATTCAAGGTGTCCAAAAAGTCAATGCATNGAAGAATTTTTGGCTTGGAAATGGGAACAAAAATTAGTGGCAAAAATATTCACGATACGTAAATTGTTCTTAGAAGCATGATATACTTTTCTGTATGTGGTGATGGATTTAGGCTGTGTTTAAACACATTACCTTGTCAGGCAATCTCAAGACATGGTGGAATAGTGGAATTCATGAAACTCTTGGAACTTAGAGCTCTGGTTACATTTGCTCAGCACCTGGTTGCCTGCCTCAGCATAAAACCAGCTGGCAGCTGTTTTTTTTTTGTTTGTTTCATTTTGTAAGACTTTGTTATTTATTGTCCAAATGCTCCTCATGAATTTCCAAAGCACAAAATTTCAGACAAGTGAAGACTGAGGAACTTTGTTTGGGTCAGTGAGAAATGTCACCTCTATATAAGTAACTATCCTCTGTTTCTCTCTCTCATGTTATTTTCCAACGGGTGTTAGTGAAGTCTTCCCTTGACTACCCCTCCATCTGAAGATGTTTCAGTGAACAACTCACATTCAAGGTGTCCAAAAAGTCAATGCATCATTCTGCTTTATTGCATAAACCCAACTCATTCATCTTGTGTGACAGACAGCTCAGAGTGGGACAGGGGCATCCCAGTTTTCACCCGTGCACATGAGATGCTGACCTTTTCTCTGAAAGACATTCCAAGAGTATTTTAGTGCCCCGACTCGGAGTCTTATTCCTGAGATGATTAAGAACACATTTGGAATTTCGAGTGGAGCAGAGCACTTGAATTGAAAAGATGTCTGACAAATGGTTTTTAGGTGAAGGAAGAGAGTTGGACATTCTTTCTCTAAAATTTTTAAAAAGATATCCACACCTGGATCAGATTCCAAGAACATCATGCAGTAAACACGATGTCTAGGACAATGTTCATTAGGATAGGACTGTGGTGGAATATTCTTAGAGGGGGTTTCCCTAGTGGCTCAGGCAGTAAAGAATCTGCAATGGAGGAAACCCAGTTTCCAGCCCTGGGTCAGGAAGATTCCCTGGAGAAGGGAATGGCAACCCATCCCAGTATTCTCGCCATGAGAATCCCATGGATTGAGGAGCCTGGTGGGCTACTCAAGAGTTGGACATGACTAAGCAACTCTCTCTCTCTCACACACACACACGTGCACATGTACACATTCTTAGAGGAGCTACTATTCAGCTTCCAAGCAGAAGGATGAGGGGAAGGGGAAATCATTTTCCTGGTTTGTGAAAAAGGTCAGTACTTGCAGTGTGCCAGGCCTGTACTAACACTTTTTATCAAGTACCTAACAATAATTTGACAGCAGCTTGGGAAAATATATATTGTCAATTCCTTTAAATAGACTGGGAAAAAAAAAAAAGAAATCTTTCCAAAATCTTCCAGTAAATGAATGGGAACAAGATTTCCACTAACTGTGGTGTAGTTTATAAAACTTTCTCACTAAACCTGAGTCTTTATTTTGACACTGTTTACAATCCACATAATTCGTGCTATTAGCAAAAGAACCTAACATATGAAGATGACCATCAACAGTCAAATGATACCCACAAACTTAAAAATCATGCATTAGATAGGTGACCACTGAGTTTTTGTTTTTTTTTTTTCTGAAATGCACATTGGAGTTCAAGTTTTGAACACACACACATACAGAGAATAAACAGAATATTAATGCTACTGCCTGTCTTGTAAACAAATTAAAAAGCAGAATAAGTTATTTGGATGTATTCATTAAACATGTACTAGATACTGAGATGGGCTTTCCAGGTGTCACATTGGTAAGGAATCCACCTACCAATGCCGGAGATGCAAGAGACATGGGTTCAATCCCTGGGTCAGAAAGATCCCCTGGAGAAGGGATTGGCAACTTATTCCAGTATTCTTGCCCAGAAAATTTCATGGTCAGAGGAGCCTGGTGGACCAGAGTTCATGGGCTTGCAAAGAGTTGGACACAACGGAATGAGGGAGAACACACAGATACTGAGATAGAGCATTAACAGGGGAAGAGCCCATGGTCCTCTCCCCAAGAAGCCTAAAGCACAGCTCAAGAAGCTCACATCAGCAAACCAACACAATGCAACAATAACATGTTCAAACTGAGTTATGAGCAGGGGAGAATAAGAGACAGCTCAAAGTCTAATTAATCAGCTGGAGAGGATGCTATGACCCAGGGAATTCTTCACAAAAGAAAAAGAAAGTAATTTGAATACTGAAAAAATGGCCAGGTGTGCTCCCAATGCGTGTGTACTGGGGGCGGGGGCATGGAGGAATGTGGGTCGGTACCTAGAGGAAACCGTGACTGTCACTGTTTGAGAACAGTGACGAGTAGGAAGATGAGTATGGTTCAGGTTATGAGGTGCTTTGTATGCCTACAACTAGACTTGGACTTCAGTTTTCCAAGAGGCACAAACTTGTAGCTTTTTGACTCACAGATGCATTCTGTTGGTTCAGAAGGAATGTTTTTAAATTAACTGGCTACCGAGTACTCTAAGACCTATTGTGTTTTCTAGACATACTCCTTTTTTTCATGTTACCTACTGACCTGCCTTACCCACAAAGGCATTTTAGTGTGCAACCCATATTATGATGCATGGTGATCCTTCAAACATTTTGAATCTAGAGTGATATAAAATCTGGGTTATTAAGAATATTTCATGAAAATATATTTAAACAAGNTGCATGGTGATCCTTCAAACATTTTGAATCTAAAGTGATATAAAATCTGGGTTATTAAGAATATTTCATGAAAATATATTTAAACAAGAGAAAACAAGTTTAAGTTTCCAAAAGATAAACAGCATGTATCTGAGCTACAATGATAGATTTAAAAACCAAGAATCTATGCAGAATGAACAACATATAATGATTAGCCAAATATTAATAATTGTTATAGTGAGTGAATTGTTATCAGTCGTGTCCGACTCTTTGTGACCATGGACTACCTACTAGGCTTCTCCGTCCATGGGATTTTCCAGACAAGGGTACTGGAGTAGGTTGCCATTTCCTTCTCCAGGGGATCTTCCTGACCCAGGAATCAAACCCGGGTCTCCTGCATTGCAGGCAGATGCTTTACCCTCTGAGCCAGCAGGGAAGCCCAATAATTGTTACAGGAAGGGTGAAACTGATAAAAGTTTCAAATTGCAACTTACTATGATCACATATAATTACATGAAGTGAAAGCAAAGTGGTAAATAAAAATACTTCATTGTCATTAGTTATTGATAAAGAGTTAACTGGGCATGGTTAGTGCAATTAAACTATCCAATGTATTTGAAACTGTGCCATGGAGGCTGATAGGCAAAACACTGTTAAACCAGAAGTACTGATTAATTACTTTATTGGACCATTAAACATCTGGCTTGTCTTTGCTACTCAATAAACTTAAACAGTTCATTAAAAACCAATGAAACATGACAGAAAAAAATTAGAGGCTTTGTTTTCTTATTTCTTTTCAGCTTACCTATGGATTAGAGGCTCTTATTTCCTTTAGCATTTCCACCTCCAAATATGTAATGCAAAGTCACAGACTTTGCTGAGTAATGGCAAATTCCACACCCCAAATCAAAACCAGAAACTGCAAACCTATAACTCTTTAGTAATTGTGAATAAATCAAGTTGCAGAGGTCAGTAGAGAAGGAAAATCCTTTTTGTAATATATGCCAGAAGTCTTTCTGAAATTTATTTACAACTTCAAGGTTAATACATCTTGACAACCATTCCTTGCAGGTTACTATTTAACAACCAAATGCAGGTCAGAGTATTGAATGACTGAGAGCCTCAATTCACATTTTAAAATGTAAAACTAATAGAGTAAATAAAGTATTGAAGTTCACAATACTAACCAATGATTGTAATATTAATATTCATTTATCTTCCAATAGACTTACATAAAGAGATATATATACATAAAGATATGTAATTTTTAAGTACTGTATTGCAGAACCTTTTTTTTCATTTTATTTCTCACCTTAATTTCTGAACATATTTCTATATCAGATTCCTAATGAGAAGATAGCATTTTATTCATTTATTTTTGAACCATCTGGCTGTTATTGTAAATGTATGTTGCACTTAGTTTTTGCACTTATAAATCCACTCCAGTGAAAACTTGCCCAGATATCACCATAGTCTTACATATTTATGTTCTTTGAGTGAATTCTGAGAAGTGAAATTCCTTGGTTATTAATAGGTATCTGAGGCTTTTGTGCCTGTGGCCAACTTGGGAAGAATTATCAGGTTACTTTCATTAGTAAAAATATTAATTAATTATTAATTTAAAACCTTACCTATAAATATTCTGGGAAGATGAAGTGGTGGCACAGGTCTTGAATATCCCCAAATCCACATGTTAAAGCAAACACTGAATAGCAAAAACCAAAGACATGGGAACAGCATTTGCAATAAAGCTGGGCTACACGATATAACCACAACCCTCAAATGAAAAACAGATGAAGACAAACTACCAATCAGCGGTGGAGAGAGCAAAAGGGAGATGTGAGGTCGCTCACAGATGCGAGGGTAACAGAAACTCAAAATAGCCCATAAATTCTTACTGGATCTTGTGGCTGACCAGCTGGAGAACAGCATCTGAAACTGACAGGTGGTATCCATCCTTCTAATTCATGCTGAGCCCAACAGAGTGGAGACGGGAGAGGCTGGGAGATGTCCCCGGAAACCGATTTCCCGGGGCACCTGCCTTGGAGCGGACTGTAGGAACCCACACTCAGCAAACGCTGTTTAGTTTTGCATTTAAATCCAGTAGCCAGAAATAACATTGAAAAGGAAAGAGAAGGTCCAGGTGAAAATGGGGAAAGCAAGAGTCTGGAAGTTCCAGAATGCAATCCACCATAATTCTGAAGTCTGTTCCCAGGAAGAGACCCAGAGCTGTATTGAGGACAACCTACTTCCTTTTTCCTGCACCACTCTCTCTTAGTCCATGCCCACAAAATGCTGGCTTAAAGGCAGATGCCCCAGGAAAAACAACCAACAAACAAAATCGCAGAACCTGTGGGAGCCAGGCATGAGAGGGCGACCGCCAGCTGCCCTGAACCTGTTCCAGCTAAACCACGAAGGCAGCGCTTGTGCAGATGAGGCACGAAGTGTCCAAAAGCTGCTCTTGCATCCCTACAGTGTTAGGATCTCCGCCTAAAGCAGGGACTTGAACTTTGCTAGGCACTCTGCCACCTGCAAGGGAGGCGGAAGAACTGCGCATGCTCCAGCTATTTATGGACATTGCTACACCTTTCCCCTGGTGGAACTTCCCTGGCGGCTCAAACGGTAAAACGTCTGCCTGCAATGCGTTAAGACCTGGGTTCGATCCCTGGGTCGGAAAGATCCCCTGGAGAAGAAAATGGCAACCCACTGCAGTATTCTTGCCTGGGAAATCCCCATGGACAGAGGAGCCTGGTCGGGCTACAGTCCATGGGGTCGCAGAGTTGGACACGACTGAGCAACTTCACTTTCACTATCCCTTTCCCAGAGTTTTGACAGGTACCCACCACTCATTCCTTAAAAGTTTCCCACGTCCCTCTTTCAGGCAGAAAAGGGTCTTTAATGAAGGAGGAAATGGGAAAGCCCAGTTCCTCAATGAAGCAATAAAGCTTTTGCTCTGATTTGCGGAGGAATTCCTTGGTGGTTCACACAGTAAAGAATCCGTCTGCGATATGGGAGACCTGGGTTCAGTCTCTGGGTTGGGAATATCCCCTGGAGGAGGGCATGGCAACCCACTTCAGTATTCTTGCTTGGAGAATCCCCATGAACAGAGGAAGCTGGTGGGCTACAGTCCATGGGGTCACAAAGAGTGGGACAGGACTGAGCAAGTACAGTACGGCTTTGTGGAACATGGTCTCCTTGCCTGGCATGAGCCACACAAGTCAAAGGAAATTTGGTGGCAACCCAAACCGGGGTAAAGAATTTCCTGACACAGAACATTTCAGAAGGGAGTGAATTCGTTAAAATAGAACAAAGAGCAGAGATAATGAAGGTGCTGCACATTTAGCGGGCCAGGGAGAACCAACTCTCTTTTCGTGAATTAGTAGCCAATGTTTATAGCCTCAAGACAAAGAAAATTCCTGCCGGAGGGGTGGCATTATGTGATTAGTTAGGGCGCTAAAGGAGGAGTACCAGGGTACCAGGGTGGGCATTTAGCCTTGGGGTTAGAAGCTTGCTGGTGATGGGGGGATGGGGGGCTTTTCTATTCAACAGTAAGGAGTCTGCCTGCCAATTCCTGCCAATGTAGGAGATGTAGGTTTGATCCCTGGCTTGAGAAGACCCCCTGGAGAAGGAAATGGCACCCCACTCCAGTACTTTTGCCTGGGAAATCCCATGGACAGAGGAGCTTGGCAGGCTAGAGTCCATGGGGTTGCAGAGTCAGACTTGACTGAGTGACTATACAAAACGCAAGGGGGCTTAGGCAATTTTGGAGATAACTTTGGGTCTGGGCTCTGCTTCTGTGGCCTTAGGATAGGACTCCACAGGAAGGACCTAGTTGGGGTCTACCCTACCCAAGAGGGTCAGTAAAATCTTCTGAATGTTACTGAAAAGAACAGAAGAGGGAGCTCTGAGAAATGAGAAAAGCTACTCTGAACTACACCTCTTTCCACAGGTTCAGGCTAATTCATATTATAGAAGATGAACAATAAGAAAGTACTGAGGTCAAATTCCACAGTTAGTTAACGAAAGAAATAGGACAATGAGAATGATAATAGCATTTCTATGTTAAATGAAAACACACCAAAAAGTCTTGTCACAGAAAACATCAAAATTCACACCTTAAAACTAAGCTGAAATATGTTAAGAAAACTTGTAAGACATTACAGAACAACATACATCATAATAATATAAAAATCTCAAGTGAGATGATGAAAGTCCGAAAAAAACTGTGAATAAATGAAAATTCTTGAATGGAGACTGAATTATGAAAAAATGGACTAAATAAACACAATAGACAATATCTTAAGAGAAAAAGAAGGTAGAAAATGAAGTTTTTAATAAGCAAAAAAATTAAAAGTTTGAGAGAATGTTAAAAATTATATACTGTATCCATCCTATGAATAATAGGGGTGCCTGAAGAATAAAACCAAATCAAAGGAATAAAACAAATACTAAAATTTGCAATTCACAAAAGCTTCCTGGAAATTAAAAGATTTGAAACTATATATTAAAGAGCCCCCCACATGGTGAATATACCAACCTGGGATGAATACCACCAGTTGTATTCTAGTAAAATTTCTGGGCTTTATCGAAAAAGGAAAAAAATGCCATTTCTCAGCTAGCAGACAAAAAACCAAGATATTTATAAGACAAAGAAAATTTTATTATCATCTTACATTTCAAAGCAGCATATGGACAACATGAAGAAAAGAGAAATATTTATATACTAAAGGAGAGAAAATCTGAGACAAATGTTTTATATCCAGCAAATGTGACTTTTCAAGTCTGAAAACCACATACAAAACAACTATTATTAATTAACATATAAAAGTTTGGTAATATTGTTTCCATGAGTACTTCCTGAAGTCTCTATTAGGTAATGAGCTTAGGCAAAGTAACTTTAAAAACATTTGTAAGATCTACTGATAATCATTAAACATAGTTATAGAACTAAGAATAAATTGGGATTAAAAAGAGTACAGGTTGTCATGGCTACATGCTCAGGCAATGTAGATATTATACAAGTATGAAAACGGGGGAGAACTGGGAGAGTTTATGCAAACAAATGTTAACTCTTTTTGGTATATTGTTGGTAAATTACAATGTCATTCTGAGACAGATATGTGTGTGTAAGTGGGCGTAAAGTAAATGTATAATTATAGAATAATCTGTCTTTCATCCATTGCATCCTTCAGAACCAGAATTCTCAGGAGATATGGATACAAGTTACATTAAAAACTCTCTTATCCTGAATTTCAAAGTCAATATGAATTTATGAGTCCTGTGTGTGTGTGTGTGTGTGTGTGTGTGTGTGTGTATATGTCTGTGTTTTTAGCATATATAATTTCTTGGTTTTGTCAACAGACAAGGACTAGAAATAATAATCAACAACCCAAAAGTAATGAGTAATCTTAGTGACTGGATTATGATCTTGAAATACCCAAGTACCATTAAGAAAAAAAAAAAAAAAAACAGGGCATCTTAAAGAAATATCTGATTCCATGTCTGAGGCAGGAAATGTACATTTTCACGTAATGGAGAACAAGGAAACCCTCAATTGCTATGGTCATGTCAAGAGCTAGTTAGAAGAGGCTTTGATCACAAATGGGACAATTTGAGCTTCCAAACAGATAATAATTTTGATTTATCAAAACCCACCAAATGTGTTTAAATCAGTAAATTCATGAAAATTAAACAAAATTAAAACAAAAGCTTGTAAGTCTCCCTAGGAAAATGATTGGAAATAAATCCATTATCTAAAAGGTGAAAATATTATAAAAGAAAGTATCAAACATTTTTCCCACCTTTTCTTTATAATTATACCATTGGATAACCAAATATTAGTAAACAAGGGAAGTGCTATTTTATTTAAAAAAATTCTAACTAATAAATCAAAAAGCAGTTATAAAAGTTGAACATCACCATGTGAACTCCTAAAGGATTACTGGACTGAGGCATTGACTAGGCACTGAGTTGCTGAAATATCCAAAAGACATATCCAAAGTTTTATCCTTCCTTTAGTCTCGCCAACTGAGGATGCCATCACCAATATCTAGACTATAGGAAACCACAGATGAAATTTTCAACTCATAAACTATGAAGAAAGGAAAGGGACAAAGAGAAAGGAGTATATAGATGAAAAGATTCTTACAGGTTACAAGGATGCATTCTTGGAAGATTAAACTATAAAGAAACATAAAGATAGACTTACAATGAAAGTCAGGATTGGAAATACTTTTAAGGGACATATCTATGAGATTATAAGAGGTCAAAAAGAAAAAGTTTCTGGAATGACTGGCAGAGTTCGATGGTTAGGCTTGTATTGTGCTTACAAGGATGCTTGTTTTATAGTATTCCACTAAGTTAGAAATTTGTATACTTTTCTGAATATGTTTCTTTTTATAGGAAAAAGATTAAAGCAAAAGAATGGATGGAACATTGTACCCATCATATGTGATATTTTTTTCCTCCTACCCCAGGACAATAATGGACAGGTTCTTTTCATTTTTCTTCTTTCTCCTCCTCCCCCTTTTCCCCCTCACACTCTCTCTCTCTCTCTCTGCTCTGTTTTATACCTGTTTATAGGCAACATCTGAAATAATTTACATTTATTTGATTGCAAAAAGTGAACATTTTATCCTTTGTTCATTATAGCATTTTTAGTTTTTCCTTTGAGAAATTCTCTCAATATCTTTGCATCTATTTAATCATTAATGTATTATTAATTTCTAGCTAACTTGAAAGAACTCTTTTAATATCAAGGTTGTTACTCTTATACCTGATCTACAAATTATTTGTTATTTAATTTTTTATTTTATATAGGATAATTCATTAACTTT
>SJYQ01001277.1:521604-565753 GCA_006410935.1 Redunca redunca
CAACAAATTTCTCATTGGTTTTATTCTATACCCAACTGTTTTCATTTTAGTTCTGCCTACTTTTTTTCTAAAAAGTTGCTTTAAAGTGTTTTCCAGGTTCTTATACTACTTTATCTTTTTCATCATCTGGTTATGGAAAGTGAAGTTAGTGAAGTTGCTCAGTCGTGTCTGACTCTTTGCAACCCCATGGACTGTAGCCTATCAGGCTCCTCAGTCCATGGAATTTTCCAGGCAAGAGTACTGGAGTGGATTGCCATTTCCTTCTCCATGGGATCTTCCTGACCCAGGGATTGAACCCAGGTCTCCCGCATTGTGGGCAAACGCTTTACCGTCTGAGCCACAAGGGAAGCTTATTATTATCTGGTTATTAGTTTGTCAGTGTTGTTGGCTATCTCTCTTAGGGTTATTTGTTAGCTCATGTGTTATAAATTTGATCGAAAGTCTCTTTTTTTCTCCCTCATTACCTACCTATGCCCAGAAGTTTTGTGTTGTTTTTTTTTTGTTGTTTTTTTTTTAATACCTGGTAAACCAGGGCCTCTGATCCAAAACAAGGTTTTGACCAGACATTAAAAAATGAAATACACAGTAGACTGTCCAGTTAACATATCAAAACACAAAAAGAATGATTACCCCATCTCTTTTGCTAGGCCATCCTTTCATCTCTTTGCTCAGATGTAACAGCTACTCTCAGTTGTGAAGACTTCCTTTTTGTTCTTCATATAAGTTTATAGTAGTATTAGTATGAGTCACTCGTTCATTCAACTCTTTGAGATTCCATGGGCTGTAGCCCACAAGGCTCCTGTGTCCATGGAATTCTCCAGGCAATACTGGAGTGGGTAGTCATTTTCTTATCCAGGTGATCGTCCCCACCCAGGTATCGAACCTGGGTCTCCTGCATCACAGGCAGATTCTTTACCATCTGAGCCATCAGGGAAGCTCTCATATAACTATATATGCCTATACAATAAATTTAGATTTTTTTTCATTTGAAAATTGTATATAGAAAATATTATGGGATATAGTTCTTCTATGATATTCCTTTTTGCACAATATTATATTACTAAGTTTACCTATGATAGTGTATGTGACTGTCAGTGACTGCGATTCTTTTTTTTTTTTTTTTTTTTTNTTTTTTTTTTTTTTTTGTATCCTTAGGTATTGCATTGTGAGAATATGCCAGTTTACGTATCATGGCATCCTTTCTCTTTTCTGTGGATGTATATTGTTTCCAATTTTTTTATTATTAGTTCCAAACAGGAAAAGGAGTACGTCAAGGCTGTATATTGTCACCCTGCTTATTTAACTTATAAGCAGAGTACATAATGAGAAATGCTGGGCTGGAGGAAGCACAGCTGGAATCAAGATTGCTGGGAGAAATATCAATAACCTCAGATATGCAGATGACACCACCCTTATGGCAGAAAGTGAAGAAGAACTAAAGAGCTTCTTGATGAAATTGAAAGAGGAGAGTGAAAAAGTTGGCTTAAAGCTCAACATTCAGAAAACGAAGATCATTGTATCTGGTCCCATCACTTCATGGGAAATAGATGGGGAAACAATGGAAAGAGGGGCTGACTTTATTTTTCTGGGCTCCAAAGTCACTGTGGATGGTGATTCCAGCCATGAAATTAAAAGACGCTTACTCCTTGGAAGGAAAGTTATGACCAATATAGACAGCATATTCAAAAGCAGAGACATTACTTTGCCAACAAAGGGTCGTCTACTCAAGGCTATTGTTTTTCCAGTAGTCATGTATGGATGTGAGAGTTGGACTATAAAGAAAGCTGAGCTCCGAAGAATTGATGCTTTTGAATTGTGGTGTTGGAGAAGACTCTTAAGAGTCTGTTGGACTGCAAGGAGATCCACCAGTCCATCCTAAAGGAGATCAGCCCTGGGTGTTCACTGGAAGGAATGATGAAGCTGAAACTCCAATACTTTGGCCACCTGATGTGAAGAGCTGACTCATTTGGAAAGACCCTGATGCTGGGAAAGATTGAGGGCAGGAGGAGAAGGGGACGACAGAGGATGAGATGGTTGGTTAGCATCACCAACTCAATGGACATGGGTTTGGGTGGACTCTGGGAGTTAGTGATAGACAGGGAGGCCTGGCGTGCTGAGGTTCGTGGGCTCACAAAGAATCGGACATGACTGAGCGACTGAACTGAACTGAACTGAGTATTCTTATAAATGCCAACTATTACACATATGCATTTTTTCATCAGTTTATGCCCCAAAAATGGAATTGCTGAATGTATCATACATGAAAGTGCACCAATTTAAACTCCCATCAATCATGTGTAGTGGGAACTTTGCTGATAGTCCAGTGGCTAAGATTCCATGTTTCCAATACAGGGGGCACAAATTTGATCCCTCTTCAGGGAACTAAGGTCCCATATTGCACATGGTGCAGTCAAAAAAATTTTTTTTTAATTTTTGAAAATGTGTAGGGTGATCCCAGTCCATAACTCCTTTAACAATTCGCACTATCAGGCTTCATCTTAAAATTTTATTTTTAAAAATTGAATTTCATTGTGACCTTGATTGGTATTTTTATAGTTCTAGTGGAAATACCATTTAAAAAAGCGTTTAGCCATGTAGGTGTTCTTTTGTTTGAAATAATGTTCATTTATTTTGCTTACTTTTTATTAGACTTTTCTTGATGATTTTAAGAGCTATTTATATATTTGAAACTAATCTTTTCTAAATTATATACTTTAAAACTCCTTTCAGGGAGATATGAAGATGGTGGAGGAGTAGGTGGATGTGGAGTACATCTCTCTCTGTGGATACATCAGGAATACACCTTCAGACACAGAAGTGCATGCAGAACACCAGCTGAGAGTAGACAGGAGTACCTGACCAGTGGAAAATGAATATATAGATCCACTCAAAACTTTGTAGGACAAAGGAACTAGGGGGAAAAACAGGAGTGTTAGTAGGACCAGACTTACACTCAGCAGGTGGGGGAACTGAAGCAGGGGTCCAATCCCCATATTGGGGCAATTGTCTGAGACAGAGGAGAAACATTTAAGGCTGAGAGTGAAACAGCTGATCTATGGCAGCCTAAATGGAATGAGAATCGGTCCTTGCCACAGCCATACATACCCCCAGACAGGAACGCTCGTCCCCTGCAAGGCACAGTGGCTGGAAGCTGAAGTTTGGGGACTGTGGAGCAATCCCAGACCTAGGGCTGCTGTTGACTGAGGAGAGACGGATTGAGGGGATATGGGGGAGGAGATCATGGTGGAAAATGCTGGTGGAGGAAAGCCAGGAAGACAGAAGCAAGGCAATACTGCTGAATCACGAATAATGGATGATGCCATCACTATAGCCTCTCTCTCCCCACATGCCAACATCAGTAGCTGAACAATATTCTGGCCCATCAAAAGCCTGATGCAATGAACTACAGAGTAGGACCCCACCCAGGGTGCCCCTTTAAGTGCCTGACACACTGATCTACAGAGAAGGACCCCAGCCAGGGAGGGCCCTCTATTTGCCTGATGTGACAAACAACAGAGAAGGACCCCAGGCAAGGGAGCCCTGAATGGGTGGAGTACCTGAATGGGTGTACCTGAATGGGTGAAGCTATGGAGAAAAATTGACCAAAGAGCCCTTTTGATTGCCAACTACAAGAGGCTGGAAAAAAGACCCTGATAGGGCCATAACTCCTGCAGTAGAGGAAGTCCTCATCCCTGCATACTTGGTACCACCAGACTCCCTGCAATCCAAGTAGCTGTGCCACCTTCACACTCAAATCTCACTGGGGCAGAGCTGCCACAGGCAAAAAGTCTTGTGTCTATGCGTGCACAGTCATTTTGGTCACGTCCAACTCTTTGCGACCCTATAGACTGTGGCCTGCCAGGCCCCTCTGTCAGGGAGGGGGTGGTTCTCCAGGCAAGAATACTGCAGTGTACTGGCCAAAACTGGTTGCCATACCCTTCTAAGCACTGTATTTCCTGCTGCCCTAGCCACCAACTCCCTGAGTACCTGGTGCTCCCAGAACGCCTACAAGCCAAGCATCGGACCACCTCCACACCTGGCCCTCAAGGGGCAAGCCCAAGTCCTCCAGAGCAGCCAGAGCAAACCCCAGTGGATGACCCACATGTCAAGGTGAAAATAAAACCACAGTTCAAACCCAGGGTAGTATGGCTAAGGAAGAAGACCCCAAACCTTCCCACCAGCTGTACAAGCTGCAGATTAAATCCACATGATCAACTAGGCAGACTCTGTGTCGATGGAATTACAAGAAAGGCCATTGAGAGCTCCCGCAAAAGAAAAGGCACTAGTTCTGACAGCTGTGGACACTGGCAGCGATAACACATTGGAGTAGGAGCAGATTAGAATCTGAGCTGCCCCCACAGCAGGTCCAGAGATCAGCATAGTGTTGGAGGGCATCCTAGGGAGGTGAGGCGGACTGTGACTCATAGTAAGGGAAGGGCCTCCGACAGCAGTGAATCCAGAAAAACATTTATTATTTTTATTTTTGGACTTGTTCTGCAGATTATTTTGATTTTTTTTTTCTTTTTTTTCTTATTTTCCTTCCCCCCTTCTCTGTTGTAGTTGTCAATTTTATTGGAACTAAGAAATCCAATTAAACTTTTGAGCTTTTTCTTTTTTCCTCAGTCACATTTTTTTTTTTTTTTTTTATAAACCTCTGCCTCTACCTTGGGCTTTTGCAGTTCTGTGGAGATTTTCTTTTTTTTTCTCTCTCTCTCTTTTATTAATTTTAATTTTTAAAACCTATTATTTTTCTACACTTATTCCTTTGTTTTATTTTCTTAGTGTGTTTTTCCCCTTGCAGTTAATCTTTAATGTACATAAATCTTCTTCATCTACCTCTATTTAACTTTGCAAATCTATTCTTTCTTTCTTTCTCTCCTACACTCTAAACACATTTGTTAGTTTTATTTGCATTGCTTTATTCCCCAATTGGCACCTTGTTTTAGTTTTGTTTTCCAGTTGGTGTTTTAGTTAGTTTTATTCTTAACTGGTAAGTATAATTTTTGATTTCCTTTGTTTGCCAGGTCAATCTACTTTACTTTATTTTTGTTTGACTGTTTCAGTTTTGCTCATGGGTGTATATGTATATATTCCATTATTTTAATTACTACTTGTCTGATTTTTTAACTGCCATTTGTCTGAGGATCATCTTTGGTTTCTCATTTTGGGTTATTTGTTTTAATCTCACTTAATGCCATAACAAACCACTTGTGGAATTTTTGTTCCCGACCAGAGATCAAGCCCTGAGACTTTGGAGTGGAAGCACTGCATCCAAGACCACAGACTACCAGAGAACTAACCCTGCTGCTGCTGCTAAGTCACTTCAGTCGTGTCCAACTCTGTGCGATCCCATACACAGCAGCCCACCAGGCTCCCTCGTCCCTGGGATTCTCCAGGCAAGAATACTGGAGTGGGTTGCCATTTCCTCCTCCAATGCATGAAAGTGAAAAGTGAAAGTGAAGTCACTCAGTCGTGTCCGACTCTTCGAGACCTCAAGGGCTGCAGCCCACCAGGCCCCTCTGTCCATGGGATTTTCCAGGCAAGAGTACTGGAGTGGGGTGCCATTGCCTTTTCTGCAGCCCACCTAGGGAGTATCAAGTAGTGAGAACTCACACAAAGAAAACCACTTTAATACAAGGCCTGGCATCACTCAAACACCAGTAGCACCCTGGGTAGGATGCCTCATATAAACAAACAATACAAAAATACAAACCCAATCATCAGAAAACAGGAATAAAACCGCATTCAACCTTGCCCATCAGAGGAAAAACAAACAAACAAACACTCAGAAAAAAATCTCACCCTATACGAAGCTTATACAAACCACTGGACCAACCTTCAGTTCAGTTGAGTTCAGTTCAGTTCAGTCGCTTAGTCGTGTCCGACTCTTTGCGACCCCATGAATCGCAGCACGCCAGGCCTCCCTGTCCATCATCATCTCCCGGAGTTCACTCAGACTCACATCCATCGAGTCAGTGATGCCATCTAGCCATCTCATCCTCGGTCGTCCCCTTCTCCTCCTGCCCCCAGTCCCTCCTAGCTTCAAAGTCTTTTCCAATGAGTCAACTCTTCACATGAGGTGGCCAAAGTACTGGACTTTCAGCTTTAGCATCATTCCTTCCAAAGAAATCCCAGGGCTGATCTCCTTCAGAATGGACTGGCTGAATCTCCTTGCAGTCCAAGGGACTCTCGAGAGTCTTCTCCAACACCACAGTTCCAACGCATCAATTCTTTGACGCTCAGCCTTCTTCACAGTCCAACTCTCACATCCATACATGACCACAGGAAAAACCATAGCCTTGACTAGACAGACCTTAGTCAGCAGAGTAATGTCTCTGCTTTTCAATATGCTATCTAGGTTGCTCGAGAGGGCAGAAACCAAAAGGAAGAAAGAATTCAACCTTCTTCAAGGAAAGACTTCAACTTTCCTTGAAGCCTGGGAAAAGGAGACCTCAAACACAGTAAGTTTTAAAAAAATAATAATAAAAAGACAGAGAAATACTACACAAATGAAGGAACAAACTAGAAACACAGAAGTCCAAATAAATGAAGAGGAAATAGGCAAACTACCTGAAAAAGAATTCAGAACAGTAATAGTAAAGATGATAAAAAAAAATCTTGAAAACAAAATGGAGAAAATGAAAGAATCAATTACCAAAGACCTAGAAGAATTAAAGAATAAACACAGAGAGACAAACAACAAAATTACTGTATTAAAAATAGTCTAGACAGAATCAATAGCAGAATATCTGAAACAAAGAATGAATCAGTGAGCTGGAACATAAAACAGTCGAAATAACTTCTGAATAGCACCATATTAACAAATTGAAAGATAAAAACCATATGACAATCTCAATAGATGTAGAAAAAGCCTTTGACAAAATTCAGCACCCATTTATGATTAAAACTCTTCAACAAATGGGCATAGAAGGAACCTACCTCAACATTCAGTTCACTTCAGTCACTCAGTCATGTCCGACTCTTTGTGACCCCATGGATGGCAGCTCGCCAGGTCTCTCTGTCCATCGACAACTTCCAGAGTTTACTCAAACTCATGTCCATTGAGGTGGTGATGCCATCCAACCATCTCATCCTCTGTCGTCCTTTCTCCTGCCTTCAACCTTTCCCAGCATCAGGGTATTTTCAAATGAGTCAGTTCACATCAGGTGGCCAAAGTATTGGAGTTTCAGCTTCAACATCAGTCCTTCCAATGAATATTCAGGACTGATTTTCCTTTAGGATGGACTGGTTGGATCTCTGTGCAGTCCAAGAGACTTTCAAGATTCTTCTTCAACTCCACAGTTCAAAAGTATCAATTCTTCAGCACTCAGTTTTTTTTTATAGACCAACACTCACATCCATACGTGACTACTGGAAAAACCATAGCTTTGACTAGATGGACCTTCGTTGGCGAAGTAATGTCTCTGCTTTTTAATATGCTGTCTAGATTGGTCATAACTTTTTTTCCAAGAAGCCAGCATCTTTTAATGTCATGGCTGCAGTCACCATCTGCAGTGATTTTGGAGCCCAGAAAAATAAAGTCTGTCACTGTTTCCATTGTTTCCCCATCTATTTGCCATGAAGTGATGGGGCCAGATGGCACAATCTTAGTTTTCTGAATGTTGAGATTTAAGCCAACTTTTCCACTCTCCTCTTTCACTTTCTGTCATAAGGGTGGTGTCATCTGCATGTGTGAAGTTATTGATATTTCTCCCTGCAATCTTGATTCCAGCTTGTGCTTCTTCCAGCCCAGTGTTTCTCATGATGTACTCTGCATATAAGTGAAATAAGCAGGGTGACAATATACAGCCTTGACGTACTCCTTTTCCTATTTGCAACCAGTCTTTTGTCCCATGTCCAGTTCTAACTGTTGCTTCCTGACCTGCATATAGATTTCTCAAGAGGCAGGTCAGGTTGTCTGGTATTCCCATCTCTTTCAGAATTTTCCACAGTTTGTTGTGGTCCACACATTCAAAGGCTTTGGCATAGTCAATAAAGCAGTAGATGTTTTTCTAGAACTGTCTTGCTTTTTTGATGATTCAGCAGATGTTGGCAATTTGATCTCCTGCTCCTCTGCCTTTTCTAAAACCAGCTTGAACATCTGAAAGTTCACGGTTCACATACCATTGGAGAATTTTGAGCATTATTTTACTAGTGTGTGAGATGAGTGCAATGGTGCAGTAGTTTGACCATTCTTTGGCACTGCCTTTCTTTGAGATTGGAATGAAAACTGATCTCTTCCAGTCCTGGAGCCAATGCTGAGTTTTCCAAATTTGCTGGTATATTGGGTGCAGCACTTTCACAGCATTGTCTTTCAGGATTTGAAATAGCTCCACTGGAATTCCATCACCTCCACTAGCTTTATTCATAGTGATGCTTCCTAAGACCCACTTGACTTTGCATTCCAGAATGTCTGGCTGTAGGTGAATGATAACAGTCATTGTGATTATCTGGGTCATGAAGATCTTTTTGTACAATTCTTCTGTGTTTTCTTGCCACCTCTTCTTAATATCTTCTGCTTCTGTTAGGTCATACAATTTCTGTCCTTTATTGTGTCTGTCTTTACATGAAATATTCCCTTGGTATCTCTAATTTTCTTGAAGAGATCTCTAGTCTTTCCTCTTCTATTATTTTTCCTCTATTTCTTTGCACTGATCACTGAAAAAGGCTTTCTTATCCCTCCTTGCTATTCTTTGGAACTCTGCATTCACATGGGTGTATCTTTCCTTTTCTTCTTTACCTTTGCTTCTCTTCTAGTCACAGCAATTTGTAAGGCCTCCTCAGACAACCATTTTGCCTTTTTGCATTTCTTTTCCATGGGGATGGTCTTGATCCCTGCCTCCTGTACAACGTCAGGAACCTTCATCCATAGTTCTTCAGATGTTCTATCAGATCTAATCCCTTGAATCTACTTGTCACTTCCACTATATGTAGAGGCCATATATGATAAGCCTACAGCAAACATTATTCTCAATGGTGAAAAACTGAAAACATTCCCCCTAAAATCAGAAGAAAGACAAGGGTGTCCGCTTTCTCCACTATTATTCAACATGGTTCTCTAAATTCTAGTTACAGCAATCAGAGAAGAAAAAGAAGTAAAAGGAATCCAGAACAGAGAAGAAGTAAAGCTCTTACTTTTTGCAGATGACATGATAGTGTACATAGAAAACCCTAAGGCTAGAATCAGAAATTTACTAGAGCTAATCAGTGAATTTAGCAAAGTTTCATGACACAAAATCAATACACAGAAATCACTTGCATTTCTATATACTAACAATGAAAAATCAGAAAGAGAAATTAAGGAATCAATCCTATTCACCATTGCAACAAAAAGAATTTAATATATAGGAATAAACTTACCTAAGGAGACAAAAGAAATCTACACAGAAAATTATAACACACTAATGAAAGAAATCAAAGATGACATAAACAGATGGAGAAATATTTCATGTTCCTGGGAAGGAAGAATCAATATTGTGAAAATGACTATATTACCAAATGCAATCTACAGATTCAATATGATCCCTATCAAATTACCAATGGCACTTTTCACAGAACCAGAACAAAAATTTCACAATTCATATGGAAACACAAAAGACCTTGAATAGCCAAAGCAGTCTCAAGAAAGAAGAATGAAGCTGGAGGAATCAACCTTCCCGACTTCAGATTATACTACAAAGCTATAGTCATCAAGACAGTGTGGTACTGGCACAAAAACAGAAATATAGACCAATGGAACAAGATAGAATGCCCAGAAATAAACCCATGCACCTATGGGAACCTTATTTTTGAGGCAAAAATATACAATGGGGCAAAGACAGTCTCTTCAATAAATGGTGCTGGGAAAACTGGACAGCTACATGTAAAAGAATGAAATTAGAACACTTCCTAACACCATACAAAAAGATAAATTCAAAATGGATTAAAGATTTAAATGTAAGACCAGAAATATAAAACTCTTATAGGAAAACATCGGCAAAACACTCAATGATATAAATCAAAGCAAGATCCTCTATGACCCACTTCCTAGAGTAATGGAAATAAAAACAGAAGTAAACAAATGATATCTGATTAAACTTAAAAGCTTTTGCACAGCAAAGGAAACTATAAGCAAGGTGAAAAGACAACCCACAGAATGGGAGAAAATAATAGCAAATGAAACAACTGACAAAGGATTAATTTCCAAAATGTATAAGCAGCTCATACAACTCAATGTCTGAAAAACAAACAACCCAATCAGAAAGTGGGAAAAAGACCTAAACAGACATTTCTCTGAAGAAAACATACAGATGGCTAATGAACACATGAAAAGATGCTCAACATCGCTCATTATTAGAGAAATGCAAATCAAAACTGCAATGAGATATTACCTCACACTGGTCAGAATGGCCATAATCAAAAAGTCTACAAACAATAAATGCTGGAGAGGGTATGGAGAAAAGGGAAAATTTTCTCAGTGTTGATGGGAATGTAAATTGATATAGCCACTATGGAAGACAGTATGGAGATTCCTTAAAATACTAGGAATAAAACCACCATATGACGCAGCAATCCCACTCCTAAGCATATACCCTGAGGAAACCAAAATTGAAAGAGACAGATGTATCCCATTATTCACTGAAGCACTATTTATAATAGTTAGAACATGCAAGCCACCTAGATGTCCACTGACAGATGAATGGATAAAGGAGTTGTGGCACATATACACAATGGAATACTCAGCCATAAAAAGGAATGCATTTGAGTCAGTTCTAATGAGGTGGATGAACCTAGAACCTATTATACAGATTGAAGTCAGAAAGAGAAAGATAAATATCATATTCTAACACATATATATATGGAATCCAGAAAAAATGGTACTGAAGAATTTATTTACAGGGCAGCAATGGAGAAACAGACATAGAGAATAGACTTATGGGCATGGGGAGAGAGGAGAAGAGGGTGACATGTATGAAAAGACTAACACTACCATATGTATAATAGCCAATGGGAATTTGCTGTATGGCTCAGGAAACTCAAACAGGGCTCTGTATCAACCTAGAGGGGTGGGATGGGGAGGCAGATGGAAGGGAGGTTCAAAAGGGAGGGGATATATATAAACCTATGGCTAATTCATCCTGAGGTTTGACAGAAAACAGCAAAATTCTATAAAGCAATTATTCTTCAATAAAAAATAAATTTAAAAAAAAACTCCTCTTCAAATTTATANATTTATTTATAATATACTCAAATGTATTGTTTGTTGTTCTGGGGATGATAAAGTGAAGCTGCTCAGTCATGTCTGACTCTTTGCGACCCCATGGACTGTAGCCTACCAGGCTCCTCTGTCCATGGGATTTTCCAGGCAAGAGGACTGGAGTGGATTGCCATTTCCTTGAGAGCAAGTTGTCAACTGACAAATGCATATACAATTTATTAAATTACCTAAAATAATGAGTTTCATCTTTGTCAGAGCTCCCACTTCAACAATGACAAAAGGACATAAACGGACAAATAATGAAAGAGAAAATGTAAAAATGTGTAAAACTGTTTAGTCTCACCAGCCATTTTTTTAAATGAGAATTAATATTCTGTGATTAGTTCTTGTCAACTATTTGCTTTGCAGCTGGCAGTGTGGTCCATAAGCCAGTAGCATTGGCCTCACCTAGAAGCTTGTTAGAACTTCAAAATCTCAGGTCACATCCAAGACCTAACAAAACCAGGATCTATATTTTAACTAGATCCCCAGGTGACTCATATGCACATTAAAATTCAAAAAGCACTGCATGCATTACAATCACTTTGAAAAATAATTTATCAATATTTTCAAGGTAAAGTATATACACAAATCTGTTCATGGCAGGACTATATATTATATGGGGAAAAAAGGGAAAATATCTCAGATGTACGGAAATTGTCAAAAATCAAGCCATTCATGTGATTATACCTTTACATAACTAATTAATACAAATCTGTGGATAATGCTTATATGACCAGCTACAAAATCACCTATATACTGTAACTTCAAATTTTGTTGTAAAATACAAGACAAAAATTAATTTCATCAACAAAAAATATCTTTAGCTAGAAGGATTATTAATAATTTTTCCATTAAGTTTTACATGCATATTTCATAGATTATTTTAGTAAAATTTAATGAATGCAAGAGATTTTATATAAAACACTACTGAGAGGCAAGCAAAAATACTGAATTAAATGGATTGCATGTGGAAATAGTGCTCTGACCCTCTTGCTAGGAGTTTCTCTTTGCTTCTTCATTTTTTCAGACATTCTGATTTTTGAGTCTCACCTCTTACTTAATAGTCTCTTGACACTTAATGCATGTGTCACTTACTGGTTCTTGGTTTGCATTCTTCCTCTTTGGAGGACCCTTCTCACTGCTTTCCTGGCAACAGTTCTTACTTACATCAGCCCCAAGATGTAAAAGTTGGTCCTATGCCCTCTGAGGAAGCTCTGCTGATGAGGCATGATGGTCTAGGTACCATCCTCTTTCTGACTAGTCACTTGAGTGCTATACCTGAAACAGATTGGTGGTGAAACCCTAAAGAATGAAAATATAATAATGTTATTTATTATCAGGCTAGAGAAGAAACAAAGATCTGAAAACCAGGGGGAATGGTGCTCTATCTGGACCTGCAGAAATTAGTCTAGTACGTTCTACTTCATGCACACCACCACTCACACTTTATTAACCACTGGAAGAGATCAAATTTCCCTCTCTTCTTAATTAAGCTGGAAGATTTTGTGCCATGTTTTATGGTGTTTTCAAGAAAACCTAAGTCCTGTTGAATTGTGGGGTTGGGCAGCAAGGATTGCCTAAGTACATAAGAAAAATTAGAATAATTCCATAAGCCTTTCTAACTTAGAGAGCTTTTTTCTCTTTAAATAAATGACAAGAACTTTCTCACTAGACAGGCTTTTTCAGCTTTTGCAGATCTAATAGAGATGAATGAAGAATGTATGGTCAGAGAAAAGCAGAGAAAGAAGAAATGGTCATAAAAAAATAGAGGATAATTTTACATTTTATAAAACAATGAATGTGCTAACTTTTAACATCATTTCTATGGAGCAATGAGAAATGAGGGTTTTGCATTTGCAGAAAAATGGCTAATACTTGCCAATGATATTTTAGGATGTGCAAGTTTACAGCAATGACTTACTCCACTGTTATTAAGCCTTCTGTTTAAGGCTGTTGAGGACATATCTCCAGGGCTGGCATAGAAAAGAAAAGAACTTCTCTTGCACAATGCTAGTTCTCTCAAGTTAATGTGCAAGTTTCCTTCAGCAGATTTCATTGACATTGAGGACAATATTCAGATCAGATAAAGGAAGAAAAGCACACTGTGATGGGAAAATAATCAACCAGAGCAGGAGTCAAATTTATATAGAAAAGGTCTCTCCCTTAGCTCTCTTTCTCTCAGTCTCTTTGTCTCGCTCTCTCCCTCCCTCACACACACACACACACACACACACACACATACTTGGATTTGTCGGTTTCTTTACATTTTTAATAACTTAAAAAGTTAGAGCTTACTGGGCTTCCCTGGTGGCTCAGTGATAAAGAATCCTCCTCCCAATGCAGGAGACACGGGTTCAGTCTCTGGGCTAGGAAGGTCCTACATGACTCAGAGCAACCAAGCCCATGCAGCACATTTACTGAGCCCATGTGCCTGAGAACCCACTCTCAGCAACAGGAGAAGCCACCCCAGTGCGAAGCCTGCACACTGCAGCTGGAGAGTAGCCCTTGCTTGGCACAACTGGAGCAAAGTCCACGCCGCAACGAAGACTTAGCACAGACAAAAAGAAATAAAACTGTATCTAAAAAAGTAATAGTACACTGATATCTGACTATTATAAAAACTTAGAAAGTAAAAAGTCTAAAAGGTAAGAAGAATGAAGATGGAATAAAAATCATCTAAAAAGCCAGCGTTCTAGAAATAAGCATTATTAACATTTACACATATATTTTTCAAGATTCATATACATAATTATGTGCTGTTACTATAAACAATATTTTGTATATATATTGACTTTTTAAATACAATAATGAGTTGCATGTTAATTAAACTATACATATCATTATCAGGAGTCGTACATGTCACATTATGTGGGTATATCATACAGCTTATGATTTCCCAAATATTTGATATTAATATAGTTTACAGGCTTCCCCAGTGGCTCATTAGTAAAGAATCTGCCTATGATGCATGACATGCTGGTTCAATCCCTGGGTCTGGATGATTCCCTTGGAGAAGAAAATCTCCAGTATTCTTGCCTGGGAAATTCCATGGACAGAGGGGCCTGACAGGCTAGAGTCCATGGGAACTCAGAGTGGAATATGACGTAGCCACTTAACAACCCCTGATGATTTAGATGATAAGGAATGTCCTGCAGTGCAGAGACCTGAGTTCAATCCCAAGGTCAGAAAGTTCCCCTGGAGAAGAAAATGGCAACCCACTCCAGTGTTCTTGCCTGGAGAATTCATGGACAGAGGAGCCTGGCAGGATACAGTCCATGGGGTTGCAAAGCGCTGAACATCACTGAGCAACAAAAGAACCATAGCAACAAATCATTTTCAGTCTTTAACACTGCTGTGGCACACTTGAAACAACACTTGATGTTAACATTCATAAATTTTAAATCTTTAAGATAAAAAATGTATTATTATTTTAGTCTAAATTTTTTAAGAATAAAAATATAGTGCATATCTTTGCTTTTTATTATTTTTGTGAATACCCCTTAAACAGTTCTATCCATTTTTCTATTAAGATTATGATTTTTATTGTGAAATGCATAGATTAAAAATACTCACTCATCACTCATTTTGAAAAACTAAAACTAACACAGAATTATGGCTAATAAGATAGGCATGTGACCTCTGAACAGTGAAGTAATATTTTGGTGAACATGATTCTGTTTTATAACTGGACATATCTTTCTAGGGAAAATAAAATCAAAAGAAAGAAAAATGTGAATGATCTGTCCAGAGTAAAGTATTATTTTGGTGAAAAATACATCTGTATTAAGAAGTAAAATTGGAATAAAAAATTAATATTAAGGAAAAACCAAAAATGACTCTATGTAAGAAATTCCATTACTATTCTGAAATGACAATAAATATTTGAAAATGTAAACACAAATTCAATATTCATTACAGAATATGATTAATTAAAAAATTGCAAAGAAATCTCAGAGACTACATAATGTGGAGACAGTCTGGAGCTTGAAATCAAAATAAAGAGACTTGAGTAAACTTCCACACTTCCAGGTAAGACTCAAGCAAAGTGACATCAGTTTTAACAAATGTGCCACTCTAGTGGGGGACACTGACCATACAGAAGGCTATGCACATTTGGGGACAGGCGGTATATGGGAAATGTCACAGTCTGCTGTGACCCAAAACTGCTCTTAAAAAATAAATTCTGCTGCTGCTGCTAAGTCTCTTCAGTCGTGTCCAACTCTGTGCGACCCCATAGACAGCAGTCCACCAGGCTCCCCTGTCCCTGAGATTCTCCAGGCAAGAATACTGGAGTGGGTTGTCATTTCCTTCTCCAATGCATGAAAGTGCAAAGTGAAAGTGAAGTCGCACAGTCGTGTCCGATTCTTACTGACCCCATGGACTGCAGCCTACCAGGCTCCTCCGCCCATGGGATCTTCTAGGCAAGAGTACGAATTAAAAAGGAACAAGAATGAATAAAATTAGACAACTCCCTGTATTCACTTTAAGATTTCTTTTAAAGCCATAGAAACTAAAATCATTTAATATTGGTGAAATCAGAGACGAATTTATAGAACAGAATAGAGAGACCAATGACTGCAAACAATGGGAAAACAAAATTAAAAGTGTTTTGGCGTAACAATAACACCAAAACATAAAATTTCAGGAAAAAAAAAGTAATAATACACAAGCAATAACTAAACACTTGGACTTCTCAGTTGGCTCAGTGGTAAAGAATCTCCCTGCTAATGCAGGAGACTCAGAAGATGAGGGTTTGATCCCTGAGTCAGGAAGATCCCATGGAGTAGGAAATGGAAACCCACTCCAGTATTCTTGCTTGGAAAATTCTATGGAAAAGAGGAAACTGGTGGGCTATGGTCCACGGGGTCTGAAAGAGTTGGACATGACTGAGCGACTGAGCAAGAACGCACGCATGCAAAAGCCAAATAACATTGCTAATAGAAAGCACTATGTACTACAGAATACAAGAAAAATAAAATAAAGATCACTTCAGCTCAGTTATGTAGTTCAGTCATGTCTGACTCTTTGTGACCCCATGGACTACAGCTCACTAGGCCTCCCAGTCCATCACCAACTCCCAGAGTTTACTCAAACTCATATCCATTGAGTCGGTGATGCCATCCAACTATCGCATCCTCTGTCATCCCCTTCTCCTCTTGGCCTCAATCCCTCCCAGCATCAGGCTCTTTTCAAATGAGTCAGTTCTTCGCATCAGGTGGCCAAAGTACTGGAGTTTCAACTTCACCATTAGTTCTTCCAATGAACACCCAGGACTGATCACCTTCAGGATGGACTGGTTGAGAGTCCAGAGACTCTCAAGATTCTTCTGCAACACCACAGTTCAAAAGCATCAATTCTTCTGTGCTCAGCTTTCTTTATAGTCCAACTCTCATCCATACATGACCACTGGGAAAACCATACCCTTGACTAGATGGACCTTTGTTGACAAATAATGTCTCTGCTTTTGAATATGCTGTCTAGGTTGGTCATAACTTTCCTTCCAAGGAGTAAATGTCTTTTAATTTCATGGCTGCAGTCACCATCTGCAGTGATTTTGGAGCCCAGAAAAATAAAGTCAGCCACTGTTTCCACTGTTTCCTCATCTATTTGCCATGAAGTGATGGGGCCAGATGACATGATCTTAGTTTTCTGAATGTTGAGTTTTAAGCCAATTTTTTTACTCTCCTCTTTCACTTTCATCAAGAGGCTCTTTAGTTCTTCTTCACTTTCTGCCATAAGGGTGGTGTCATCTGCATATCTGAGGTTATTGATATTTCTCCTGGCAATCTTGATTCCAGCTTGTGTTTCTTCCAGTCCAGTGTTTCTCATGATGTACTCTGCATACAAGTTAAATAAGCAAGGTGGCAATATACAGCCTTGACGTACTCCTTTTCCTATTTGGAACCAGTCTGTTGTTCCATGTCCAGTTCTAACTGTTGCTTCCTGACATGCATACAGGTTTCTCAAGATCACAAAGAATTAAAATCATCTCTATTTGCAGGTGTGTTAATTAGTCACTCAGTTGTGCCAAACTGTTTGCAACTCCATGGACTGTAGTCCTCCAGGTTCCTCTGTCCATGGGATTTCCCAGGCAAGAATACTGGAGTGGGTTTTCATTTCCTTCTCCAGGGGATCACCTGATCCAGGGATTGAAACTGCATCTCCCGCATTGCAGGCAGATGATTCTTTGCCATCTGAGCCATCAGGGAAGTATCGTGTTCTTACAGAAATTTCAGCCTCTACAAATCAACTACTAAAATTGAAAAGCCAAGTTAGTAAGGTCACAGAATGCAAAACTAATGATGTACAGAAATCAGTTATATTTTATGCACACGCAGCTAAAAATGGGAAAATAAAAAATTTAAATATGTGTTGAAAAATATAAATTACTTAGAAAATGGGCACAGAATGCCCATAACAATGAACACACAACATGTAAACAGTATAACGTACAAATTATAACATGTATTTTTGTAAATATTAACAAGCCGATTCTAAAATATATAGGGAAATCCACAAAATTAAAATACTCAAGGCAATTTTTTAAGAGAAAAAAAATTGAAAGACCTATACAACATTATTTAAGACTTGTCTTAGAACAAGAAGGTCCTGCTGTAGAACATAGAGTACTAGATTGAATTACCTATAAGAAACCATAATGAAAAAAAAAATATGAAAGGATATATATCTGTATAACTGAATCACTTTGCTGTACAACAGAAACTAACACCACATTTTAGATTAATCCCTTATGATTATACAGTGGAAGTAAGAAATAGATTTAAGGGACTAGATCTGATAGATAGAGTGCCTGATGAACTATAGACGGAGGTTCGTGACATTGTACAAGAGACAGGGATCAAGACCATCCCCATGCAAAAGAAATGCAAAAAAAGAAAAATGGCTGTCTGAGGAGGGCTTACAAATAGCTGTGAAAAGAAGAGAACCAAAAAGCAAAGGAGAAAAGGAAAGATATAAGTATCTGAATGCAGAGTTCCAAAGAATGGCAAGGAGAGAGAAGAAAGCCTTCCTCAGCGATCAATGCAAAGAAATAGAGGAAAACAACAGAATGGGAAAGACTCTTCAAGAAAATTAGAGATACCAAGGGAACATTTCATGCATACATGGGCTTGATAAAGGACAGAAATGGTACGGACCTCACAGAAACAGAAGATATTAAGAAAAGGTGGCAGGAATACACAGAAGAACTGTACAAAAAAGAGCTTTACTACCCAGATAATCACGATGGTGTGATCACTCACCTAGAGCCAGACACCCTGGAATGTGAAGTCAAGTGGGCCTTAGAAAGCATCACTACGAACAAAGCTAGTGGAGGTGGTGGAATTCCAGTGGAGCTATTTCAAGTCCAGGAAGATGATGCTGTGAAGGTGCTGCACTCAATATGCCAGCAAATTTGGAAAACTCAGCAGTGGCCACAGGACTGGAAAAGGTCAGTTTTCATTCCAATCCAAAAGAAAGGCAATGCCAAAGGATGCTCAAACTACTGCACAATTGTACTCATCTCACGCTAGTAAAGTAATGCTCAAAATTCTCCAAGCCAGGCTCCAGCAATATGTGAACTGTGAACTTCCAGATGCTCAAGCTTGTTTTAGAAAAGGCAGAGGAACCAGAGATCAAATTGCCAACATCTGCTGGATCATCAAAAAAGCAAGAGAGTTCCAGAAAAACATCTATTTCTGCTTTTACTGACTATGCCAAAGCCTTTGACTGTATGGATCACAATAAACTGTGGAAAATTCTGAAAGAGATGGAAATACCAGACCACCTGACCTGCCTCTTGAGAAACCTGTATGCAGATCAGGAAGCAACAGTTAGAACTGGACATGGAACAACAGACTGGTTCTAAATAGGAAAAGGAGTATGTCAAGGCTGTATATTGTCACCCTGCTTATTTTACTTATATGCAGAGCACATCATGGGAAATGGGCTGGAAGAAGCACAAACTGGAATCAAGATTGCCGGCAGAAATATCAATAACTTCAGATATGCCGATGACACCATTCTTATGGCAGAAAGTGAAGAGGAACTAAAATGCATCTTGATGAAAGTGATAGTGGAGAGTGAAAAAGTTGGCTTAAAGCTCAACATTCAGAAAACTAAGATCATGCCATCTGGCCCCCTCACTTCATGGGAAATAGATGGGGAAACAGTGTCAGACTTTATTTTCTTTGGGCTCCAAAATCACTGCAGATGATGACTGCAGCCATGAAACTAAAAGACGCTTACTCCTTGGAAGAAAAGTTATGACCAACCTAGATAGCATATTAAAAAGCAGAGACATTACTTTGTCAACAAAGTTCCATCTAGTCAAGGCTATGGTTTTTCCAGTAGTCAAGTATGGATGTGAGATTTGGACTGTGAAGAAGGCTGAACACTGAAGAATTGATGCGTTTGAACTGTGGTGTTGGAGAAGACTCTTGAGAGTCCCTTGGACTGCAAGGAGATCCAACCAGTCCATCCTAAAGGAGATCAGTGTTCATTGGAAGGACTGATGTTAAAGCTGAAACTTCAATACTTTGGCCACCTGATGCGAAGAGCTGACTCATTTGGAAAGACCCTGTTTCTGGGAAAGATTGAAGGTGGGTGGAGAAGGGGACGACAGAGGATGAGACGGTTGTATGGCGTCACCAACTCAAAAGACGTGTTTGGATGGACTCCGGGAGTTGGTGATGGGCAGGCAGGCCTGATGTGCTGCGGTTCATGAGGTTGCAAAGAGTCGGACACGACTGAGTGACTGAACTGAACTGAACTGATAAAATGTAAATTAATCTTGTATAGATCAATACTTGCCTATGAATGACAGCAGGTATTGGGAGCACTGCAAAGGTGCATAAAATCTTTAGGGCATGTTGGAAAAGCTCTGTATCTTATCTGTGGTTGTGGCCTCATGGGTTTTTATAACTATTGAAACCAACTGAATTGACCAATTTAAATGGACACAGGTTACTGTATCTTATTTACCATCAAAGATGATAACAAAAAATGAACTAGGACCATAAGCAATTTGCAGGTTTGAACTGTGTCTGATTTTTTTATTGGTTGTTTATTTTTTTGCTCATCACTACAGTGCTTGTTATTTATGATATATTTATTAATATTTCTTGAATAAATAAACCAATGGATTTATAACTAAATTATTCACGTGTAAAATTCAATGTATTTAAATAAAATTAAGTTGTCTCATTAAATAGCATTATTGTAGGCACAGACACAACTGGATAAATCAGCCTTTGCACCTGTTCATAAATAATTACATTTGTTGATGTTGTTTAGCCGCTAAGTCGCGTCCATCTCTTTTTCAATCTCATGGACTATGGACCGCCAAGCTCCTCCTTCATCCATGAGATATTCCAAGCAAGAATCCTGCTGCTGCTGCTGCTGCTGCTGCTAAGTCGCTTCAGTCATATCCGACTCTTTGCAACCCCAGAGACAGCAGGCCACCACGCTCCCCCGTCCCTGGGATTCTCCAGGCAAGAACACTGGAGTGGGTTGCCATTTCTTTCTCCAGGGGATCTTCCTAACCCAGAGATCAAATATGTGTCTCTTGCATTGGCAGGTGGATTCTTTACCACTGAGCCAACAGGGAAGCCCAATAATAACATTTACTCTAGATCTAATTTGCAAACACTTTATCAGTCCTTAATGAGACCTGCCACCAAGTTCCCCCAAGCACCCATTTATAGATCTTCTAAGATTAAAAAAGTGAAGAATTCTGAATGATTGGTCAGGTTTGACACTGATCGATTTTGAGACAAGTTAAATAAAAGGAAAACTTTCCTTAATTCTGTAAATTGGTAAGTGGCATGAAGGCTCTAAATTCACAACAAACTAAGGAAAAGTAAAGACACATTTTCTGTCTAATGTCATAGTTTCAGTACCAGTGAGAATGTTTTGAGCAGCACACAGTCTTCACAGGTAATCCCAGAACATCTGAGTTTCACTCAAGCAGGTATCATTCCTCAGGCCTAACAAGCTGTGACTCCCACACAGCTGGGATTCTTAGGGAGCGTTGTTGACAGCTTGAGCCAGCCTGGACAATACCGGAGAGAGGGAAAACCTCCCTCCTAGAGAACAGACCAATGTGGATATAATATTCTAAACAAAAACCACCGCCAACAAAAACAAATTCACCAAGCTTTCTTTGTAACTAAATACAATTGAATTACAATTACAATTCTATACTTGCAACTGGAAACATGAGACAAGCAGACATCTTGTCTCTCTATAATCTTTTGCAAAAATGAATAAAGGCAAACAAAGAATCAGTTTTCTTTGTGTAAATATCCAATGCCCTTTAAAACCAATATCAATTGGAAGATGAACAGCTTAAGCTTTACCTACACACTCATGGTCTTTCTGGATATTTCCGTTCCTGTGACCAACCTATGGCAAACAGGCCATTTGCCATATGTACTTTTTATGTACTTCTCTTGCCCGACCTTGGGCTTAAATATTGTCCAAGCAGCAAACATTGGTTCACTAAGGACTGAAAGAAGCTAGGATTTCCTCTCCCTGTCCCCCTTCAGAGCACCTTCAATTGCTTGTTTAAAGTGAGATTTACATTTGCCCCTTGACTGAACTTCTTTCCTCCCATAAAGGACAACCATGTTGGGAGTGCACCGAGAATAGAAGGTTCTCTGTGTTCCAACTGAGCCCAAGATGCTGCATTAAGACTGTCATTGACCAAACCTGAGGCAGGCTCCTTGGGGCCCTCTCCTCCATTAGACCCTGATCTGGAGTTCTGTCCTTTATCTACTTAGTCTAGTTTTAGCAAGAATTCCTGTTGCTTCAGTCTAGCAAAAGTCCCCCATCCTCATCTTGGATATCTGATCAAATGCCTCATCCTCCACCCGTGACATATTATCACCTTGGTCTGCCTTTGGCAAGAATCCTGCCAAATCTGTTCCACCAGAATCTCCCTTACCCTGATGCCTCCTCTTAGTAATTTTCCATCCAATGACAGCCCCAATCCCTTGACTATAAATCCCCACTAGCCCTTGTTTTACAGAGTGGAGCTCAATCTCTCAGCCCTACTGCAAAAATCCGCTGCAGTTGTCCTTTTTCCTTACTAAGTATCATGAAAAATTGATTCATCAATCCTAGCTAGTATAGCGATCTGCAAATCAAGATCCTGAGACTATACACACCTGTTTCAGTTCACATCCAAACAGTAGGCACTTTGGAGCACCAGGGAGAAGGAACATTAGAGGGGGGAAAAAAGGATGACCTAAAGGTCCATCCCCAAGGGGCAAGGAAAACATTGAACTTAGTATGGAAACAGCATTTTTCAGGAACGTTATGATGACTTCTGACATCTTTCACCAACTGGCTATGTGATTTTAAGTGAGTCACTAAGCAACTGTGAACATCTAATTATTTAAAAATAAGGTATTTACAATGGGTTGCTGGGGCTTCCCAGATGGCACTAGTGATAAAGAAAGAACCTATCAGCCAATGCAGGTGACATAAGAGATGCAGGTTTGATTCCTAGGTCAGGAAGATCCCCTGGAGGAAGGCATGGCAACGGACTCCAGTATTGTTTCCTGGAGAATCCCATGGTTAGAGGAGCCTGGCAGGCTAGAGTCCACAGGGTCACAAAGAACTGGACATGACTGAAGCAACTTAGCAGCAGCAGCAGCACACTCGATTGTTATTTTAAATAAAATTCATATTTTGCACTAATACTGTAAACTCTATACATAAAAAAATGAATATTTGCTATTATTGTTACCCTGAGCTTCCTCTTGGGGGGGTGTCAAATCAAAAGATGTAAACAAGCTAAAGATGGAAAAGAAAGGATTTATTACTTGCCCCAAGGAAGAACACCGGGGATCTTTCGCAAAGCAGCAAAATTGGAGGAATTTTAACCTAAAGATTCCTGCATATTCATGAAAGGGCTGGCTGGTGGAAAACTCAGCATAGAATAAGGGCAAAGGGCAACAGAGTACAAGCTTTAGTTGATTTGAGTCAGGAGGGTCAGCATCATAACTCTGCTCTCCACCTGGGTGGGGGACTTCCTACATAATTCAAAGATATATAATTATGTATATCCCTTGAGAAGGAAGTAGGACTCTGCTTTTATCACTAAACCACTGTTTGACTATCCTTTTTCTGTTCCTGTTTTCCTTTGTTCCCTTAAGATCATTGAATATTAAAAACCTGTTCAAAGGTAAGCATAGTAGCCTGGCTTAGATCAGAAAATGGCCTAGATCAAAATAGCTTCTCGTACCTTAAGACAGCCATTCTTGATTCTCTTTCTCCAAGGACTTCTAACCTTCTAACCTAACCTATCTGCTTACGTTATTATGATCATTTTTGTTTACATAACCAGGAGAAAAACTGCTTTAATTGATTGTGAGTAGTCCACTTTCTAGAAACTTAGAGCACAGGAAGAGGCTCTGTGTGGCTTATATTGACTCAAAAATTCATCCTGAGTATGCTCACTAGAAGAATAAATCAACATTCATAAATGTGTGGTTTGCCTTTTCTGATTACTTGTTCATTTAAATGTTATAAAGGTTTTTAGAATATTTTATTCTTACAAGTTTACTTGGTGAAAAATTCATGATTTTTATTTTTAGCACATTTCACTTATGTCCTTAAACTGCCTTTTAAAAAATCATCATTCATTCAAGATATATATGTAGCTCAGAAAGCTATATAGATAATCGTCTCAGTTGCATGGTTTTACCTCTGCCTTAAAAAAAACACGCAAAGTGGCTAAACACTACGGCCAACAGCCATGTTCAGAAACAAATTCAAGGTTGGGAGACTCTCCATCTGAAGGTGTCATTGTTTGGCATGCTACAAAGGCATCAAAGATCACCTTACAAAGCCTATGGCTTTGACGTTAAAGAAGTTGAAGGCTAACAAACAACTTTCTCCACATCTCTTACTGATTGAAGTAATTGAAATGAATTAGCAAGGTCAACTCTATATTATGTGACCCCTAAAATCCCAAGGACCATTTTGCAATGAAAGAATTCTCTTTCCTTACAGACTCCAATTCCTCCATGAAAGAAAGAAGAAAGGAAGGAAGGAAGGAAAAAGGAAAGCTTAGGGGAATAATATTGGATAGTGTGAAATACTTTCAGCTGCTTTCAACAAAGAATTATGGATTAAACTGGGATTATCAATGAACAAAATGAGTAGAAGGTCATAGCCTAGGCAGCTGGCCTCTGCCTTGACTAGGACAAGGGTTTATTGATCCCCCAGCTAGAAACCAACTTTCATGTAAAACCTTTAAAATCTTCTATACGTTATACCAAACTCCTAACTACCATCTGCTACCAAACAAACAGACTATGAGTAGAAGAATCCAAGTGTATTATAATTTATTTTCAAGTGTGAATCGACTCTCTAGATATTTAAATTGCCAATGATTGAATCATTCATCTGGATATCATAGCTCATTTTGTTTGTATCATACTAGAGATGAAGATAATATTCATTTTCCATGTAAAATCTTTTCCTTGAATATCTAGAATTTGCCAGATTTTCCTCATCCTTTTTCTTTTTCCTGGCTTCCCTATGAACAAAAGGAAAAGGAAAGAGAAAGAGGAAGAAAGGAAAAAGGAGAGAGAGAAAGAAAAAGAGAGAAAAAAGGAAGGAAGGAAGAAAAATAGAAAGGAAGAAGGAAGGGAGAGAGGGAGAAATTGAAAGAGAGAGAGAGAGAAAGGAGGGAGTGAGGGAAGAAGAAAGAGAAATTCCAGTTATTAATGCAAAATTCTACCTTTCTAAGGAGAAAGTGAAACATTTGTGTATGAGTCAGTTAACAGATGCACCAGGCAATGAAGCTAAAGACTAGGGAAAAGGTTTCTCATTAGTATGAAATATGTTGAGAGGTAGCTAGCATTTGTTAGTTTTACCACATTATCTCATTTAATTCTTATTACAGGTAATAATTTCTTTTATTATTTCAACTTCAAAGATGAAAAAATAGAAGTTAGGACGAGATAGAACACATAACCAACTATGAAATAATTGGACTACATCCCAATCTATTCCACAGCATATTCTTTTATCACCAGTCTATGATGATGCCTTTAAGCAGTAGTCTATTAAGGAATTATTCTATGAATAGCATTATAACAGTCTGAGTTAAGATAGGAGCAAAAACAAGGAAACAGCCTATTTTCAGTGCTGAGTTGCCAGGGCAAGGGAAAGCAATGTATTCAAGATTGGGATTAACAAAAGAAAATATGTATTTTGTGTTGGCATACTTTTAGTTGAAGTAGTCCATGACTTACCTTAAAGAGGAAAAAATGGCTACCTTCAGGATAATGGAATAAACTAAGAAAGTCTCAGTAGTTCACATCAGATCATCTAATCACCATGCAGTTACCTATATAGGCAGAAAAGTTCTGTGATCTTTTTGCAGATAAGGAGAAAGTGAAAGTGAAGTCGCTCAGTCGTGTCTGACTCTTTGCGACTCCAGACTGTAGCCTATCAGGCTTCTCCGTCCATGGGATTTTCCAGGCAAGAGTGCTGGAGTGGATTTCCATTTACCTTTCCAGGGAATCTTCCCAGCCCGGGAATCTTCCCAGCCCAGGAATCGAACCCTGGTCTCCCACATTGCAGTCAGACGCTTTACTGTCTGCACCACAAGCAGGAAAGTACTTAAACATGAACTTGACTTCAAACAAAGCTAAAAGAAAATACAGGATTTACAGGAAGCTTTGTAACTTTTATTCACTTCCAATTAGGTTGAAAAAAGTAAGAACAAAAACTCTACATTCCCCACATAGACCGAGTTATTAAGGATTTTCCTTGCTAGATAAATTGTTAGAGAATAAAGTCTGAAAAACATTCTCAAAGAAAAGCTGGGATTGATTCTTACTCAAGGAATAGGAATGCCATTTCTATGGTTAGCACTAAGAAACAATAAAGAAATTTGTTTATCAAAACTTATTAAGTAGGTCAAATTGTCACTTAGTTAAGTAAGAGGATAGTATTCAATGCCTCTGGTGGAATTAAGTGGTCATACATTTTGCCTCATAAAGGTAATACAGAGTACCAAAACGAGCCTGGAACTAGAAATTATTGAGACATATGTTTTCACGCTGTTATTCAATTCAGTTCAGTTCAGCACTCAGTCGTGTCCAACTCTTTGCGACCCCATGAACCGCAGCACACCAGGCCTCCCTGTCCATCACCAACTCCCAAATTTCACCCAAACTCATGTCCATTAAGTTGGTGATGCCATCCAGCCCTCTCATCCTCTGTCATCCCCTTCTCCTCCTGCCCCCAAGCCCTCCCAGCATCAGAGTATTTTCAAATGAGTCACTCTTCACATCAGGTGGCCAAAGTATTGGAGTTTCAGCATCAGCATCGCTCCTTCCAATGAAAATCCAGGACTGATCTCCTTTAGGATAGACTGGTTGGATTTCCTTGAGTCCAGGGGACTCTCAAGAGTCTTCTCCAACACTACAGTTCAAGAGCATCAGTTCTTCAGTGCTCAGCTTTCTTTATGGTCCAACTCTCACATCCATACATGACCACAGGAAAAACAATAGACTTGACTAGATGGACCTTTGTTGACAAAGTAATATCTCTGCTTTTTAATATGCTGTATACGCTGGTCATAACTTTCCTTCCAAGGAGTAAGCATCTTTTAATTTCATGGCTGCAGTCACCATCTGCAGTGATTTTGGAGCCCAAAAAAATAAAGTCGGCCACTGTTTCCAGTTTCCCTATCTATTTGCCATGAAGTGACGGGACCATATGCCATGATCTTAGTTTTCTGAATGTTGAGCTTTAAGTCAACTTTTTCACCTCCTCTTTCACTTTCATCAAGAGGCTCTTTAGTTCTTCTTTACTTTCTGCCATCTGTATATCTGAGGTTATTGATATTTCTCCTGGCAATCTTGCTACCAGCCTGTGCTTCTTCCAGCCCAGTGTTTCTCATGGTGTACTCTACATATAAGTTAAATAAGCAGGGTGACAATATACAGCCTTGACGTACTCCTTTTCCTACTCAGAACCAGTCTGTCGTTCCATGTCCAGTTCTAACTCTTGCTTCCTGACCTGCATATAGATTTCTCAAGAGGCAGGTCAGCTGGTCTGGTATGCCCATCTCTTTCAGAATTTTCCACGGTTTGTGATCCACACAGTCAAAGGCTTTGGCATAGTCAATAAAAGCAGAAATAGATGTTTTTCTGGAATTCTCTTGCTTTTTTGATGATCCAGCAGATGTTGGCAATTTGATCTCTGGTTCCTGCCTTTTCTAAAACCAGCTTGAACATCTGGAAGTTCATGGGTCATGTATTGCTGAAGCCTGGCTTGGAAAATTTTGAGCATTACTTTACTAGCGTGAGATGAGTACAATTGTGCAGTAGTTTGAGCATTCTTTGGTGTTGCCTTTCTTTTGGATTGGAATGAAAACTGACCTTTTCCAGTCCTGTGGCCACTGCTGAGTTTTCCAAATTTGCTGGCATATTGAGTGCAGCACATTCACAGCATTTTCTTTCAGGATTTGAAATAGTTCAACTGGAATTTCATCACTTCCACTAGCTTTATTAGTAATGATGCTTCTGAAGACCCAGTTGACTTCACATTCCAGGATGTCTGTCTCTAAGTGAGTGATCACAGCATCGTGATTATCTGGGTCATGAAGATCTCTTTTGTACAGTTCTTCTGTGTATTCTTGACACCTCTTCTTAATATCTTCTGCTTTGGTCAGGTCTATACAATTTCTGTCCTTTATTGTGCCCATCTTTACATGAAAGTTTCCCCTGGTATCTCTAATTTTCTTGAAGAGATCTCTAGTCTTTCCCATTCTGTTGTTTTCCTCTTTTGCTTTACATTGATCGCTGAGAAAAGCTTTCTTATCTCTTCTTGCTATACTTTGGAACTCTGCATTCAGACGCTTATATCTTTCCTTTTCTCCTTTGCTTTTTGCTTCGCTTCTATTCACAGCTACTTGTAAGTCCTCCTCAGACAGCCATTTTGTGTTTTTGCATTTCTTTTTCTTGGGGATGGTCTTGATCCCTGTCTCTTGTACAATGTCATGAACTTCCGTCCATAGTTCATCAGGCACTCACTCTATCAGATCTATTCCCTTAAATCTATTTCTCACTTCCACTGTATAATCATCAGGGATTTGATTTAGGTCATACCTGAATGGTCTAGTGGTTTTCCCTACTTTCTTCAATTTAAGTCTGAATTTAGCAATAAGGAGTTCATGATCTGAGCCACAGTCAGCTCCCGGTCTCGTTTTTGCTGACTGTATAGAGCTTCTCCATCTTTGACTGCAAAGAATATAATCAGTCTGATTTCAGTGTTGACCATCTGGTGATGTCCATATGTAGAGTCTTCTCTTGTGTTGTTGGAAGAGGGTGTTTGCTATGACCAGTGCATTCTCTTGGCAAAACTCTATTAGCCTTTGCCCTGCTTCATTCCGTACTCCAAGCACAAATTTGTCTGTTACTCCAGGTGTTTCTTGACTTCCTACTTTTGCATTCCAGTCCCCTATAATGAAAAGGACATCTTTTTTAGGTGTTAGTTCTAAAAGATCTCATAGGTCTTCATAGAACTGTTCAACTTCAACTTCTTCAGCATTACTGGTTGGGGCAGAGATTGGATTACTGTGATATTGAATGGTTTGCCTTGGAAACAAACAGAGATCATTCTGTCGTTTCAGAGATTGCATCCAAGTACTGCATTTCAGACTCTTTTGTTGACTATGACTGCTATTCCATTTCTTCTAAGGGATTCTTGCCCACAGTAGTAGATACAATGGTCATCTGAGTTAAATTCACCCATTCCAGTCCATTTTAGTTCGCTTATTCCTATAATGCTGATGTTCACTCTTGCCATCTCCTGTTTGACTGCCGGGAGCCACCACAGGAGATCCCACCCATGACAAAGGTCATGCGGAGAAGACCTGACGGGCAAAGGTGGATCAAGATTCGAGGGGCTCCCTAGACCTGCTTGAGCATCTACCCCAAAACCAGAATCTGTCTGTCTTACTATTTTGTGCCTTTCACCAACTCTCTTGACATTAAGAGGGGGCTATCCCCGACCACTTTTCTCTGGAGAAAATCAACTTAGGGCTCTAGCTAATAAGTCTCCTGGACATGAGAGGAATATTTCAAATCAAACCCCCTCTGTTAGCATTCTAACTTGCTTGGTAGGTTTATCCAGACTCTTGAAGCTACGCATATGATTGTTCACAGCCTCCCAACTGAGAGAGGCATGAGAAGCCTAAAACATAGAGCCTTTCAAAGAGTTAAAAGTTATTAGAGTAGTGCTGGTGTAGGATTTCATTGTTGAGCCAATGCTTGCTGCTAAGTTCCCATATCTCTTATCCACTGTGCACCTGGGAGGGCATTAGTTAACATAGTTGGAATGTAAGAAAAACAAGTGTAGCCTTGAAATTAACCACATCAGACCTTTGAGCTAATTGGTTCTTTCTTGTAACTCACTGCACCTTTGCTCCGTGAGAAATGTAACTCTGATACTTTCTGAGGATGACATAGATTAGAAATATAAAGAAAAAACACTTTGAGGGAAAGTAAGTTTTCTGGTTGAGCAGCCTTTATCAAAAGCGGATCATAAAATGTCCGCAGGCCTCCAAGGCCAGAAGATAATGTACACAACATTGTTTACGGGATGGTATGCAGAAAAAATCCTGGTTTCGATAGGGGCAAAACTGCTGGAGTGTTTGGGTTGATTCTGCATGACCTTGCATCCTTCATTTCCCTCTATGTACAAGTCAAGGTATAAAAGTCCCTTTTGAAAATAAAGTTACAGGCCTCGCTCACTGAAGCTTGGCACCCCATGTCTTTCTTTCTTTCTCTCTCTTACTCTCTTTTTCAGGCTGATCCCTTGGAGCATAGAGGCTCTCTGCGTTCACTTATGTGACTGGGCTTCTAAGACCTGAATGGGAAGGCGCTCTGCATCTTCAGTCCCTCGGGAGACTGGGAGGGTGCCTGCGGCCTCCGTGAACAGAGCAAGTCCCTTGTCTTGGGGCTTTATTGGCTTTCTGTGTAAACCAAGGAATAAAAGCCTCTTTCTCTCCTCTATTTTTTTTATCTGCAACATTCTTTCTTTATCTCTCTCTAAATCATTATCTTCCCTGACACTGTCACACTTCAGACACCCTGGATCCAACCAGGGCAAGACCCCAGCATTTGACTCCTTCCAATTTGCCTTGATTCATGGACCTGACATTCCTGGTTCCTATGCAATATTGCTCTTTACAGCATCGGGCCTTCCTTCTATCACCAATCCCATCCACAACTGGGTATTGTTTTTGCTTTGGCTCCATCCCTTTATTCTTTCTGGAGTTACTTCTCCACTGATCTCCAGTAGCATATTGGGCACCTACCAACCTAGGGAACTCCTCTTTCAGTGTCCTATCTTTTTGCCTTTAATACTGTTCATGGGGTTCTCTAGGCAAGAATACTGAAGTGGTTTGCCATTCTCTTCTCCAGTGGACCACATTCTGTCAGACTATCTCTACCATTACCCTCCCGTCTTGGGTGGCCCCTCATGGCATGGCTTATTTTCATTGAGTTAGACAAGGCTGTGGTCCATGTGATCAGATTGGCTGGTTTTCTGTGATTGTGGTTCCAGTCTGTCTGCCCTCTGATGCCCTCTCTTAGTGCCTACTGTCTTACTTGGGTTTCTCTTCCCTTGGACGTGGGGTATCGCTTCACAGAAGCTCCTTGGGGAGCTGTCCAAGGCTCTCTGACCTTGGGCTTGGGGTATCTCCTCTCAGCCGCTGCTCCTGACCTTGGACATGGGGTATCTCCTCTTGGCCACTCTTGCTTCGCACAGCCACCACTCCTGAACCGCGTTCACCCAACACTTACTTCACGTTCCTGCTTGTGTGCGGGAGACTCCAGATCACAGTGTATGAAAGGATGAGAAGGCTTCATGTCCCGATCTCCACGGCGCTCACATGCATGTATTCACTCAGGAAAAATTCATCCTTGATGACGATTGTGTTTTTCTGTCTGAGGGCCAGTGGATTGGTTTTTATTTGAAAAGTCCCAGTGGTGTTTTCTTTTGCTGGTTTTCCAAAATGAAAGGTGCGGCTTAAGGCTAGGTGAACACACTTCCAGATCTTAAGTCTCTCCTGCTCCACCACGAGGACCCAAAGTCCCAAACTGTCCCCACAGTTTTTGCAATTTGTTAAATAAACAAATGACTGAACTCCTCTGAGCCTCAATTTCCTTTCCATAGAATGGGAGAAGTCAATATTCCACACACCCCCAAACCTTAGAGAACTCTGCTATCCCCCGATTGCTAACATAGAATATCATGGTTACCTTTTCTCTACCCACCACAGTTTCTTTCTAAAATATTTACATATCTCTAATCTTGATGTTTCTGGGACTCGAATGTTTCTCACAGTCTTCATGTATTTTTAGTGTGTTGACATTTTTTTTGGTTTGTTTCTTGAAGAGATGTTATTAAATTCCTGGTTTGTCTTACAAAGAATGAGATCTCCAGATTGAGGAAACAGAATTCAAAGTCACTAAGATGAACAGATATACTATAATTAGTAGGCCTTAGTGAGCAAAGTCAATTCATGCAAATGTGCTATTAGTCAATGCCAGAATATCTTTAATCATCTCTTAGAGTAAAGGGTTATTTAACGCACAAAGATTTTTTTCCATTAAATAACAGGTATTTGTCCCCATTACTGATGAAGTAAACTTGCATTGTCTCCATTTTACAAAGGAACCAATAGATTTAGAAAGGTTCATTAAAGGTGCCCTTGTATTATATTTCTTACAATTACCCCTTGCTCTCACTCTTCTTCTATAGATAAGGGCTTAGAAGTCAGAAGACCACAATACCCTATCATCTAGCGAATTCACCCCTAGAAAAACTCAAGTGCGTATGTATGCCATTATATGTATTGTTTACAGTAGCTCCAAAATATGTAACACTCTTAATGTTTATAAACAGCAAATGCATAAATTATTAAATATTCATACAATGGAATATTATATAGCAATGAAAGTAATCAAGGTGTAGCCACTTGCAAAGCATGAATGAAGCTCAGAAAGCACCATGTATAGTTTAGAATTCCATACAATAGAATTTAAAATACAGAAAAAACCAACCTATAATTTACAGTATATATATATGAGTAGTAACATGAAGAAAAACAAAATGATTATCATAAAGCTCAGGATAATGATCATTTCTAGGGGAGAATGATGAGGCTATAATTGGTGAGAAGTACACCATGCTCTTCTGGGAACTGGAAGTGCTCTAACTATTTAGATGTGGATATATGAGTGCTGACTCTATGAAAATTCATTAAATTATGGTTCACACAGAGTAGAAAAAAAATATGGGGCAAATAAGGGCTCAGAAATTTCATTACCCATGAACTACAGGAAGATTTGCTTAACAATGTAATCTGGCAACTTTTTTTTTTATATTTCCCCATAAAAAGAAAGTCACCAGCTGTAAAAGATTCTGTTAGTCCTCTTGTCCTTTTTTCTGTATACAATTTAGATGCCAGGGCATTCTGCACCCATGCAGAAACGCTTTGAATTGTTATTGCACCAGGGGAGCAGAAGTACTTGTCTCTTCCCACCATGTCCACAACTGCATGCCTCCTCTTCAGTTCAGTTCAGCTCAGTCATTTAGTTAGACTGAAGTTGTGTCCAACTTGTCGCAACCACATAGACTGCAGCATGCCAGGCTTGTCTGTCCATCAACAACTCGCAGAGTTTACCCAAACTCATGTCCATTGAGTCGGTGATGCCATCCAATCATCTCATTCTCTGTCATCCCATTCTCCTCCTGCCCTCAATCTTTCCCAGTATCAGGGCCTTTTCCAGTGAGTCAGTTTTTCATATCAGGTGGCCAAAGTATTGGAGTTTCAGCTTCAACATCAGTCCTTTCAATGAATATTCAGGACTGATTTCCTTTAGGATGGACTGGTTGGATCTCCTTGCTGTCCAGGGGACTCTCAAGAGTTTCCAACACCACAGCTCAAAATCATCAATTCTTCAGCACTCAGCTTTCTTTATAGTCTAACTTTCACATCCATACATGACTACTGGAAAAACCATAGCCTTGACTAGACAGACCTTTGTTGGCAAAGTAATGTCTCTGCTTTTTAATATGTTGTCTATGTTGGTCATAACTTTTCTTTCATGGAGCAAGCGTCTTTTAATTTCATGGCTGCACTTACCATCTGCAGTGATTTTGGAGCCCCCCAAAATAAAGTCTGTCATTGTTTCCATTGTTTCCCCATCTATTTGTCAAGAGGTGATGGGACCAGATGGCATGATCTTAGTTTTCTGAATGTTGAGTTTTCAGCCAACTTTTTCACTCTCTTCTTTCACTTTCATCAACTGGCTCTTTAGCTCTTCTTCGCTTTCTACCATAACGTGATATCAGATCTGCATATCTGAGGCTATTGATATTTTTCCCAGAAATCTTGATTCCATCTTGTACTTCATCCAGCCAAGCGTTTCTCATGATGTACTCTGCATATAAGTTAAATAAGCATGTTTTACAGAAGATAACTGTCCCTCCTTGCATTGGAGTCTGACTCCTCTACCCATGTTTAGAATTCCCATTCTAACTTCAAAATGTTAGCCTGTCTGGTATATTCATCTTTCTTTCAATTTAATTTCCCATTCAGTTCAGTTCAGTTCAGTCACTCAGTCATGTCCAACTCTTTGCAACCCCATAGACTGCATGCAGCATGCCAGGCTTCCCTGTCCATCACCAGCTCTGGGAGCTTGCTCAAACTCATCCATCAAGTTGGTGATGCCATCCAACCATTTCATCCTCTGTCATCCGCTTCTCCTCTCACCTTCAATCTTTCCCAGAATCAGGGTCTTTTCCAATGAGTTAGTTCTTCACATCAGATGGCCAGAGTATTGGAGCTTCAGCTTCAGCATCAGTTCTTCCAATGAATATTCAAGACTGATTTCCTTTAGGTTTTTGACTCACTTGATCTCCTTGTAGTCCAAGAGACTCTCAAGAATCTTCTCCAACACCACAGTTCAAAAGCATCAGTTCTTCAGCACTCACCTTTCTTTTGGTCCAACTCACATCCATATATATATATATATATATATATATATATATATATATCAAACTAGGATCCAGCAGCCCTTTCCAGATATAACCATCTGTGTGTCTTAGATGAACCAATTTCAAAAATGCCTATACTCATAACCCTCATTTATTTATATGCCACCAAATTATAGGACAAACCAGTTATCTGCCTGTTATGACACTAGAATAATTCTTTCTATGGTAACCATGTTACTGAGTCCGGTTGGTATTTTTCAGTTTTCATTCTATCTCACCTCCTAATAGCTTTCAGTCCTATTTGACTACTTTTTCCTTGAAGCATTGTCTTCCTTTACTTCTTTTTATACTAATGACACATCTATAACCTGCTTTTCCCCTAACTCCCTGACAGCTTCTCAGTCTTATTTCCATGCACCTCTTATTCATCTTGACATTTGATGTTTGAAAATGGAGTTCTTCAGGGTTGAAGGTCAAGGCCACATTCCCTCTGACTCAATGCTCTCCCAGGCTTATACAATGCTAGTCCATGACATTGATTACCAAAATATGCAAAATTCTCAAACTCCAACCAAAACTCTATTACTAAGTTCTGGGATAACCTGATAGCTCTGCTTACAGGTTTCAAGTTCGTATCTAACTAAACATATTCAAACCGAAATTATGATCTTCATTTTTTCCTATATTCTTCGCCTAATGGGATGGCAGAGTGTAGGCCAGATACTCTGAAACATTTTGATACTTTCACCCAATTTATCATCAAGTTCTATTAATATTATATCTTCAACTAGAACAAGCTGCCATTGTTTCTTCTTGAAACCACTGAAATAGATTTCTAACTAGCTGATTTTGCAATGTGCAGGTATACGTCTCAGTATATTTTCCATTTTCTGCATTCTCCAAGATCCTTTAGAACAGAATTTATTATAAGCATCTTCTCTCCCACCTCAATTTAAAAACCTTCAATGAAATTCCATTGCCTAACAATCCTTTGCATGATCCATTACCTACTATTATTTCAAACCTTATCTTGTACCTGCAGCCCTGAAATTTCTCAATTTTTTACTTTCCTTGCACACTTTTGCCTTGAATAATCAAATCTCTACCACTCTTTCTCACTCTTTTCACCTGTGTATGGATATGTATTTATATACATCTATTTACATATAGAAAAGAGACAAACACTTGCTTTTCTTTTTTTCTTTTTCAAAAACTACTATTCAAGCATGGAGAAAACTACGAAAATAAGATGTGATGTCAGTTGTGCCCATCACTCACGTATAATAAAGGGACTGTTGTCAAAATCACTTAATGTTACTTCTAAGAAAATAAACTATTATAAATACAGTGTTCCCATGGAATTTCTTTCCAATTCCATTCCTTTCTTTCTCAAGAGGCATCCAGAGTCTGGAAATGTGTGGTTTTCCTTTCAGCCGAGTCCACAAACCCATATGTATTTATTATTCATTTAGTTTTCTCCCTCTTTCTCTTTTTGAATAAAATGGCAATATATTGCATTATTTTTTTGAATTTTCCTTGGATATGTAGTATTATTATTATAATTCTTCAAGAAGATTTCATTCAATATTAAACTTTGATATATATAAGTATCAGTATATGCAAAAATAGTGTATTCATTAACACNATTAAATAATGGCATTTGCTTTCCAATATTGGCAAATTGCTTTCCAATATGGCTGTAGACATATTTAAATCAGCAATATTTTTAAAATTGATTTAATTGAAGTTTAACTGAGCTACAATGTTGTGTTAGCTTCTGGTATATAGCATTGTGCTTTAGATAAATATATATATATATATATTAGAGTTGCACAGAGTCGGACACAACGGAAGTGACTTAGCAGCCATACACATATTCTTATGCATATTCTTTTCCATTATGCTTTATTATAAGATATTGAATATAGTTCACTATGCTATAGAGTAGGACCTAGTTTATTTTCTATATAGAATAGTTGCCTCTGCTAACCCCAGACTCCCAGTCCACCCCTCCTCCACTCCATGTCCCCGCCTGGAATCTCCAAGTCTGTTCTCCATGTCTGTGAGTCTTGTTTCACAGATAAGTTCATTTGTCACAGTTTAGATTCCACGTGTAAGTGATATATGGCATTTGTCTTTCCAACTTACTTCACTTGGTGTGATAATCTCTAGGTCCATCCATGTTGCTACAAACGCATTTGTGTCACAGTTTAGATTCCACGTGTAAGTGATATATGGCATTTGTCTTTCCAACTTACTTCACTTGGTGTGATAATCTCTAGGTCCATCCATGTTGCTACAAACGCATTAATTCATTCTTTTGTATGACTGAGTATCATATGCATATATCTTCTTTATCCATTCATCTGTCAATGGACACTAAGTTTGCTTCCGTTTTCTGGCTATTATAAATAATGCTAAAGCGATATTTAACTTTCCATCTCATATTCATGATATCGATGATTTATGAAATAATTTCTCATGTTTCAAATTAGATTTGCCTGATTACTAGAGATTCGGGGGAGCCTGGTGGGCTACCGTCTATGGGGTCGCACAGAGTCAGACATGACTGAAGCGACTTAGCAGCAGCAGCAGCAGAGATTAAGCATATTTTCATATGTATCAATCATTTGAATTTCTTCTTCCTAAATTGATTCTAGGTGCTGTTTGCCCATTTTATTTTTATTTTGGCTAGTTTTTCTTATTGATCTGTAAGTTCTATAAGGATTCTTTTAATTAATCCTCACCTACTTTTATATGTTTTGCTATCATTTTCCAAACTGTAGCCTATTTTAAAAATTAGCTCATATATACAGTGTATTTATTGGAGAAGGTAATGGCAACCCACTGCAGTATTCTTGCCTGGAGAATCCTAGGGACAAAGGAGCCTGGTGGACTGCCATCTATGGGGTAGCACAGAGTTGGACACGACTGAATCGACTTAGCAGCAGCAGCATAGTGTAGTTATATAAATAGAAACTTTAAAATATAATGAAAATTTATCAATATTTTACATTTTAATTTGTGTGATTGTTTCACATTCAGAAAACCTTATTCTACTATGACACTTCCCTATACTTTTCTCTAAGCATTTTAAAGTATTACTTTGTTTTGTATTTAGAGCACTTGACCATGTGGAATTTGTCCTGTGTGCAAGAGGATGAGGTAGGGATCTAATCTCATAGCTTTCCAAGTCAAGTTGTCAGATTCTGAAAGCAATTTATTAAAACAAACCAGAGACTGACAAACTGTGGCCCATGGACCAGCTGCCTATTTCTGTAAATAAAGCTGTACTGAGCATAACCCCTCCACATCTTTTTATACATTAGCTTTGCACTACACAGCAGAGGCAAGTAGTTGTGACACCTAATATGTAAAATAATAGTTAATATCTGGCTCTTTAAGAAATTTTCCAAGGCCCAGACTAATCATTTCTTTTAAACTATGACTTGTGAAAAAAACACATTTAGATGTTTATCTGCATGTGAGAAGATGCAACATCTTTAACATACTGAGTCTTTTATCCAGGAAGTGAGATATTTCTTTCTTAATAAAGGCCTTCCTTTATGTACTTTGCAAAATTTTGAAGTTTTCTCTATAATGACTTTGTACATCTTGGCAAAATGATTCTTAGATATATTACCATTCTTTTTATATCTCTTACTTCTTGTATTTCCTTTTTCCATTTCTATACTGNGATAATATTCTCAGGTCTTTGTTCAGTTCATTAAATCACTCTTTAAATGTGCCTAATCTGCTATTTACCTTAACATTCATTGAGGTGTTTGTTATTCCAAGGGCTATACTTTTATTTCTAGAAGTTTTATTTGATTCCTTTTAAAATATGGCTGTTCTTAAAGTTTCCATTTTTTCAAATCCTTAGTTTATCCATTTAATCCTTTCAACATAGTTACCTTATTGTTCCTTTCAAAATGTTGTAATCACTCACATTATGGGTATTCTTAATTTTTATCTTCTTTCTATTCATGATCCCCTCATGGATATCTAAAGTGTCCTTTACTTTGACAAAATTTCTACAGAATGATTTTTAAATTCCTCCTGCCAATTGCTGTGTATGTGTGAATTTTTTTCTTGCAGTTGTTGTTGGCATTATTGTTTAGAATAATCTCACTGTAATTTCACCATCTTGAATATACATGTTGGTATATTAATTAAGCCTCTAAGACAATGCCTCTCACAAAAGCCACCTGGATTCCCAGGACAGAATCAAGCTTCTTTATCACTTTGCCTATTGTTGATTCCACCTTCCTTCAAGGTTCGATGCCCCTTTCAATGGTCCAGGGGCACATCATTTCCAGATTTGTAGATATTAAATCTTCAGACCCAATGTTCTTCTGACATGTCCCCAGTTCCTTGCTGCATCACTCCACAAACAGGTTCCTTAAGATTCTGTGCTATTTCTGCTATGAGGGGATTCCCCATCTTTCTTTCAATGTCCATCATATTTATTTTACTGCTCTTCTTGTTGTTGTATCTAGCTCAATATAGTTCATGTACTTGCAAGAAAAAGCCCATATTAATTCTGGCATTGTGATGCTAGAAACAAAACTGTCAGTTAAATGGGTCTTATTCTTTAAACTTCAGCTTTCTCAAGTTCTCCTATCCCACCTTCACAACCTAGCATGTTTGCCACCTAACAAAAATAATCTTTTCTATTAAAGCTAGATCACTACCCTAGACTCATCTTTTGCTCTTCAACATGACATTAGTTCAGAATTTTCCTTGGGTTTCTCCACCACTAGAATTTGGTTGGTTAGAACTACTTTTCCATTGCAATCATCTGCCTAACCTTGGATCTTGAACCTCACTACTAGAGGTATTACTTCAGTACGTTTGTCCGAGTCTTCCACAGTGAAATTTATTGAATAACAAGGACTGAAGTAGTTTTTGCCAAGCTGTTCTAAAGGGAAATAAAATATACTTGCAAAAAATGTTGATACTTTCTTACTCTATACGAAAAACACATAGGAAAACACATAAATTATTATATGCCAGAATAAAGATATGGTTTAAAGTGGTTTCTATTTCCATCACTTACTAGAAAAACTAAGCATTAATTTCACATATTTCTTATACCTCAACAAGTTAGCCTATAAAAAGATATCTTGCTAACTAAATAACAGGAAACAACAGTTAAAAATAAAAATCAATATGTAATAGAAGTTTTATGTGTTATTTTCTCAGTCATATCCAACTGTTTGCCACCCCATGGACTGTAGCCTACCAGGATCCTCTATTCATGGAATTCTCCAGGTAAGAACACTGGAGTGGGCTGCCATTCTTTTCTCCAGGGGATCTTCCTGACCCAGGGATTGAACCCAGGTCTCCTGCATTGCAGGTGGACTTTCTTTCTTTCTTTCTTTTTTTTTTTTTACCATCTGAACCACCAGGGAACTCCAGAAGTTTTATAGCACAAGTATAGGGTGAAATTTTTAATACAGTTACTCAGTAAGTGATATATGAAGTGGATATAAGAAATACAGAAATAAGTTGAATAACAGGTTTATAAGATACACATTTTCTATTTGTGGGCCTTTTTTCCAATAAAAAGGTGTTCAGAGTCTCAAGAAAAATTTAAATACAAATATATATTATACTGTTAGTGATACACAAGGTTCATTAAATTGCACAAAGAATCAAGCAAGTGGTGAATCCCTCAGCAGTCCATTGGTAAGGGTTTGGTGCTTTCACTGCTGGGTCTCAGGTCTGATCTCTATTCAGGGAACTAAGACTCCACAAGCCAAAAAGAAAAAAAAAGAAGAAGAAAAACTATGTCAATGCAATATACAATAACACGGAATTAACTGTAGACGAATAGCCAATAATAACCACCTTGGAAATTAAATATATATAGTATATGTGCTAAATAACTTGGGTTCTAGAGGAACTAACACCAAAGTAAAGGATTTTTTAATGATTAGAACTGACAGCATTATGTACATGTCATCTATAGCATTCAGAGAAAAAACTATATTCTTCATTTCATTTACTAGAACATATCAGTATTTTTAGAACAGAGCAATACTACTACTATATACTGAGTGGTAGTCTTCAGAGTTAGTGCAGAGTACTAAAACATAATGAAACATTCAAAACAAAATTTTAAAAAAGGAAAATACTAAATAATAATAATAAAACTAAACCAAAAGCTAGTTCTTAGAAAAAAGCAGTTTAAAGATAAAATCTGAACTGCATGACCAAAAATAACACACAGCAATAGAAACAGGAAAGCTAACATAACTGTACACAAGTTCAGTACAGTCGCTCGGTCACGTCCGAATCCTTGCAACCACATGGACTGAAGCACACCAGGCTTCCCAGACCATCACCAACTCCTGGAGCTTGCTCGAACTCACGCCCATTGAGTCAGTGATGCCGTCCAACCATCTCATCCTCTGTTGTCCCTGTCTCCTCCTGTTTTCAACCTTTCCCAGCATCAGGGTCTTTTCCAATGAGTCAGTTCTTCCATCAGGTGGCCAAAGTATTGGAGCTTCCGCTTCAGCATCAGTCCTTCCAATGAATATTCAGGACTGCTTTCCTTTAGGATGGACTGGCTTGGTCCCCTTGCAGTCCAAGGGACTCTCAAGAGTCTTTTCCAACATCACAGTTCAAAAACATCAGTTCCTCAGTGTTCAGCTTTCTTTATAGTCCAGCTCTCACATCCATTCATGACTACTGGAAAAACCATAGCTTTGACTAGATGGATCTTTGTTGGCAAAGTAATGTCTTTGCTTTACTTTCTTAATATGCTATCAATGTTGGTCAAGGTTTTTCTTCCAAGGAGCAAACATCTTTTAATTTCATGGCTGCAGTCACCATCTGCAGTGATTTTGGAGCCCCTCAAAATAAAGTCTCTCACTGTTTCCTTTGTGCTTCCAACTATACTCAGAAATCTTTAAAAGGTAAATACTCTAGCCAAAGAGTTTGAAAATCAATGATACATAAATGCGTGAAAGTGAAGTGAAAGTGAAGTTGCTCAGTCGTGTCCAACTCTTCACGATCCCTTGGGCTGCAGCCTAGCAGGCTCCTCCATCCATGGGAGTTTCCAGGCAAGAGTACTGGAGTGGGTTGTCATTGCCTTCTCCATATACATGCATAAAATATGTAATATGTATGTATGTGTTTATGTATACAATAAGTTGATATATAAAATACATATATGCATACATATGTAAATCAACTGGTATATCAATATGATATAATCAATACATACATTCAAGACAATCAAACAAAAGTATCAATCTGAGCCCCCAGGGATGCCCCAAACAATATCTAGTGGCTAGCTAACCTTACTCTGAGAAGCATCTGGTAAGGAGTTTGAGAGTGAGTTATGCTACACAGGCTGAGATACAGCAGAAAGAATTTCCTTTACAAATACAACAGATAGATGGGTGAAAACCTTTCCAGCTAATTTTGACTAGCAATATTGCATGAGTTGGTAATCTCTACTATTCACCCATTGTGTTAGAGAGTAACTGTTACCTTGGAAGAACAAAGACTTGAAAAGTGTAGAAATGCATTTTCTTTCTGCCTTGGGATCAGAGCACTAATAGCTACCTATTGTTTAATAACTTATTATTGTCCCTTATTCTAATCAGAAATGTTGAATCCTTCTAGCAGAGCTAAGAGGGGATTAATAACCAAAGGTGGAACACAATAAAAATGTGCAAAAAAGACATGATAAAAACCTGAGCAACAGATAAAACTGTTCTAGGGTGGATGGAGGAGGTATGCTTGGGAAGATTTATGAAGATAAAATATTCCAAAATTACAGTGATGGCAATTGCCATCATGTACCTGCCCCCCACAAACTTAAAACAATCTAAACACAAATCCTTTTTTTTTTTTTTTTTTTAGGAAAATGACTTGACTCTAAAACTGCCTAGGGAACTAGATGTTAAAGAATTTAAAAATACATATTTTTTAATTTAGATGGACATTTTACGTGTGCAATGGGAAGCCTCAAGGCAAGAACCATAATGGCAAATAGAAGAAAACTACTTTATTCTGCAAAACAGATGGCAATAACTGGATTTGCAAAGTCATCTTAAGAAGGAAAGTACTAGACAAATGAGGAGCATATTAAAATTATGTGATGATGTTATTAAAAGAGGGTGTGAATAATACAAAAGTCTTGGGGCCTGGAAGAAAGCAGCAGAACATGAGCAATTTTTATTGTCTGAAATGACTAAGACATTTCTAAAGGCATGAATTTCAGTCTGTGATGAAACTTAAAAACATTTAAAAAAATTCTTTGACACTTTCCGACCAAAAATGTAGTCAACAGAAGGTATCGTCTAATGTCTAATTATCCTCCTGTTGAATATGGGTTAGTCTAAAATCCCTGTTTCTAATGACAGAAGTGACTGCGTGACATAATGGGAGTGGCAGACAGGGTGACAGTACTGTTCTTGCCCAAAACTCTCTTGAGGTACTTGCTTTTCAAACTCATCTACCATGTTATAAAGAAGCCCAAAGCACAAAAAGAGGCTGTAGGTATGGTTCTGGCCAATAGTTCCAGCTAATTTCTAAGATGAAAGTCAGCATCACCCAAAAGATATGTAAGTGAATGTCTTCAGCACATTCTAGTCCCTAACCTCTGATGCGGACCAAATTAGGCAGGGTGAAGCAGAACTAAGATGTCTCTACCAAACCCTACCCAAGTTGCAACTTAGTGAATAAAATAAATGTTATTCTTTTAAGCAACTACTTTTATGGGTGGCTTGTTATATAACAAGATGATTATAGTAATATCCTGTGTATATTAAGAGTTCATAAAAATCAAAATTTCAATGACAAACTGGAAAAAAAATCCCAAAAGTTAAAAAGTAATTCATAGACACATATGAACAATACATGTACTAAAAATGCCTCATAATGCTAGTTACTGGGTGAATTAAAATGATACAATAAAACATTTATCCCTTATAAATATGACAACTTCTTACAACAAAAAGGATCTTAAATACATTAATCAAAAATGATGGCAAAATAAATAATTATACATCAGATGTGCCTATTACATGAAATATGCATGAAAAATTGTTAAAGCTAAGATCACAATGCTAAATAAAAGAAGTCTCATTCTTTGGTTAATAAACCATATGTCTGTAAGCACATAGGGAGTTGGTTGAAAATGCAGGATTACGATATGAAATTCAATTTTTATTCTATATACTTTATAATTTTCACAGTACTCATATATTGCTTTAATAAATCATAAAGAAGCCAATTATTCATTAAAATCCCTGACTGTGAAGGAATGTGGATGCTTTGGAATTGGTGCAAAGAGTTGAGTTTTCAGAAGTAGATGTATCAGGATAGACCGTTACTGGGATCCTCACTCGTTGTGGGAGTTTAAAATGGAGCAGTCACTTCGGAAAATAATTTGGTAGTTCCACAATTGTTAACTACAGAGTTATGATATCAACAGCAATTCCCCTTCTAGGTAAAACATGAAAACACAGAACCTCATTTGCATGTGTTTGTAGTATTCGTCATAATAGCTAAAATTTTGAAACAGCTCAAACATCTGCTAACTGATAAACAGAGGAACAAAATGTGATCTGTCCATGCAATGGAATATTAATCAATCATAAAGAAGGAACAAAGTATTAGTACACACACACACACACACACACACACACGCACACACACGCACATATATGTTACAATGTGAGCAAAACTTATCATACAAGTGAAGTAAGTCAGAGAACAACAAAGATCATGATATAGCTATTATGCACAATCTTTAAAAAATGATACAAATGAACTTATTTATAAAACAGAAACAGACTTACAGACTTAGAAAACAAACTTATGGTTACCAAAGGGGAAAGGTAAGAGTGG
>SJYQ01001277.1:565864-594016 GCA_006410935.1 Redunca redunca
CTGGGCATTGGTTTATGAGCATTTTATAAATAAACTATTACTAACTTTATAAAAAAATAATCAACAAGGACTTATTGTGTAGCACAGGGAATGCTGTTCAGTATACTGTGACAACCTAAATGGGAAAAGAATTTGTAAAAGAGTAGAAACATGTCTATGTATAAATGAATCAATTTACTATACACTTGAAACTAACACAACATTGTTAATGAACTGTACTTCGAGGTAAAATAAACATTTTTTTAATGAAAAAAAAAGAAAATGTTATGCTAAGTGAAGGAATCTCATTGCAAAAGACTAATTATATGAATCTATTTTTATATCATATCCACAATTGGTAAATCTTCAGAGCAGAAAATGGATTAGTGGTTGCCTGGAACTGGAAGTATGGTAAATGATGAATGACTGCTAATGGGGACGGAGTTTCTTTTTGGCACAATGAAAATGTTCTAAACTTACATGTGGTAACAGATCCACAAGTCTGCAAGTATACTAAAAAAAGAAACAAAACACTGAATTGTATAACTTAAATGGGTGAATTACAGGGTATGTGAATTATATCTCAATAAAGCTTTTTATCCTATTTTTTTTCTCCTACAAAAAGAACTGTAAGCCATGTTCTAGTCAAGGTATTTAGTGCTTTATGAATTCAAGACAGGTGGGCTCCAAGTAGCTGATCTGTCCCTGGGAAGAAAAGATTCATTTCTTTCCATCTATACATGAATTCTTAAAGGCAATATTCTCACCTGGGAAATCCCATGGACTGAGGAGCCTGGTAGGCTACAGTCCATGGGGTCACAAGAATCAGACATGACTTAACAACTAACCCACCACCACCAAAACAGGCCTTTACTCACATGCACGCACGTGCGCACACGCGCACGCGCGCGCGCACACACAACACACACACAATAGGCCTCTACTATAGGAGGAAGCAAGGAAGGAAGGAAGACGCTAATTCACAGTTGCAGAAGCTACTTGATTTAATCCCAGCAAACTGTCCTTATCTTCTGCATTAGATAAACATTTAACACAATCCAGCAGCATTGAGTGTGTAAATAAAACACTACACTGCAATTATTTGTCAATTCTGGAAGGCTAGGAAGTAGAAGATAGTATCCATCATTTAATTGCTTATGATTACAATTAGGAATGCCACATATGTTCAACTACTGCTGGCAGAAAATAAGCTTATCCAGAAATTCAAGACGCTCCAAGTCATACCTGGGAACTTATCAGAAATGTAAATTTTCAGACTTCACCCAGACCTACTGAATTGGACACTTCTGGCTTAGGGACCAGCAATCTGTGCTTCATTAAGCCTTCCAGGTGATTCTGGAAGACCCTAAAGCTATAGAACACTCAGGTAAACACCAGCCAATATGTAGAACACTTCTTTACAAAAATAAGATATTAAGAATATCCTACTGTCTTACTTTTTAATGTCCTTATGCTAGCCTTCCAAGGAATACCACCTCTTTCTAATGAAACAAATGACAATTTCCCATCAATGTTTGTGAATACCTTTAATCAATGAAGCTATAAAATATCAAGAGAATGCAGTGAGTCTGTTAGTTTATATCAACAACTGAGACAGTACTTGGTAGCTGAGATTCATCAGGTTAAAAAGAGTGCCTCCCACCACTTGCAAAAGTGAGAGACTTATCCAAATATTTAAAGCCTAGGCCTGAGAATTAGGCATTATACACTAATGCCAAAAGCCACAAGCCTCCATGTTAGAAAGAAATGTCTTTTAGGTTTCCAAGGAAACAGAAATCTCATGTTTGAATTCTCACTTGGCTGAATTGAATTCTAAAAATCATCAGGATCTATATACCTGGAGGCAAGAACAGAAATGGCCCAGGTTTAAAAATAGTTTATCTGACTTGGCCACCATCAGAGAAGATGAAACGATAGGTATGAGCAACAATTTTCCAACTGCACAAATGCTATCAATTATATTGTATAGTTTCAAAGAATGAATTCTTTCCAATCACTGCTGCCACACAGGAGTTTACTGGAGGTGAGAAGCAGATTTCCAGCCTCCAGTTAGAAGATGTGCCTCAGGCAGATTCAAATGCACGATTGAAAACATCTTTGAAAGAAGCCCACACAGCATCTATTAGGAAGTAATGAAGTTTCCAAGTAATTTGTGGCTGAACTCAGAGGTGCATAAGCACACAATCATATGCGGTGCATTGTGTGTGTGTGTGTGTGTGTGTGTGTGTGTGTGTGTGTGTGTGTGTACGATACTGGATATAAATTACACCAATTAAGAGCTTCCCACATAAAAATGAAATCTAAATTGAAGAGAAAACAAGAAATGCCCTGGAGCCTTGTATCTGAAAAAAAATTGACAAAGTCAGCCAAAGAACACCTCTCAATAAAAAAGTAAATAATCCTAACTAGCTGTGCCAGGTATGGTGGACCATAAAATAAGCTTAGAGGAAGACTAAGTTATCAGTACTAATCATCAGCAAAATTTCCCTATGACTTTTAATGCGCAAGACCTGGGTTCGATCCCTGGGTAGGGAAGATCCCTTGGAGAAGGAAATGGCAACCCACTCCAGTACTCTTGCCTGGAGAATCCCATGGAGGGAGGAGCCTGGTAGGCTACAGTCCATGGGGTCACAAATAGTCAGACACAACTGAGCGACTTCACTTTTTTTTTCTTTCTTTTTCAGTTAAGAAACAAGAATGAAAAGCACTCAGGATAGTGGAGTATTTTATCTTTTCAACTTTTAAAGCAAAGTCTCCATTTAATGCATTCATCACCTGTATTATGTCGTTTTTAAAGGTTCCTCCATCAGTTATGAAAGTACGTAAGTAGTTATACATATTTTTTAATTCATAAACTATGTTTTTAGTGCATTTTTAGGTTTGCAAAAAAAAATAGAGCAGGAAGTACAGAAAGTAGTTCCCATGTACTCTTTCTCATCCCTCCACTCAATTTCCCTTATTATTAACATCTTGCACTGATGTGGTACATTTTGTACAATTGATGAATCCATATTGGTACATTGTTAACTAAAGTCCATAGAATACATATGGTTCACTGTTTTATACTCTGAGTTTTGATATATGTATAATGACGTGTGTCCATCATTATCATACAGAGTAACTTTACTGCCCCCAAAATTCCCTGGGCTCTACCTATTCATCCTCCACTCCCCCTTACTCTCAACCCTCTGGCAACGACTAATCTTTTTCCTGTCTCCAAAGTTTTGTCTTTTCCAGAATGCCATCTAGTTGAAATCATTAACTGTGTGGCCATTTCAGATTGCCTTCTTTCACTTAGCAATATGCTTATAAGATTCATCCATGTTCTTTTGTGGCTCAATAGCTCATTTCTTTTCACCAGTGAGTAATATTCCATTACATGGAGGCACTATTGTTTGTTTACTCATTTACCCACTGAAACACAGCTTGGCTGCTTTCAGTTTTTGTCAGTGCTTCCCTGGTGGCTCAGAGGTTAAAGCGTTTGCCTGCAATGCGGGAGACTCGGGTTCAATCCCTGGGTCAGGAAGATCCCCTGGAAAAGGAAATGGCAACCGCTCCAGTACTCTTGCCTGGAGAATCCCATGGATGGAGGAGCCTGGTAGGCTACAGTCCATGGGGTCGCAAAAAGTCAGACATGACTGAGCAACTTCACTTCACTTCTTCTTCATGAGCAAAGCTCCTATAAACATTTGTGTGAAGGTTTTGTACAGGCTCTACATCAGTTATGAAAGTATGCAAATTATATTTTAATCAATACACCTTTTAAAAAAATAATCTTTGTAACCTAAAGTATCTCAGTCATTCTTGTCCATATCAGATCCATGAAATTTAGTCCTGCTATAGGAAGAGATGGTAAAGAATGTGCCCGCCAATGCAAGAGACCTGGGTTCAATCCCAGGAGATGCTGGGTCAAGAAGACCCCCTGGAGAAGGAAATGGCAACCCACTCCAGTATTCCTGCCTGGAGAATTACATGGATAGAGGATCCTGGCAGGCTGCAGTCCATGGGGTCTCTGAGAGTCAGACATGACTGAGTGACTTTCATTTTCAGGAACTGGGATTACAGAAAGGAGGAAAAGAAAAATTGAATCATAGCGGCTCATGTTTAGAAAGAATACTGATGGTCATTCCTGAGTCTTCAAGCCCATGTCTGGGTTCTCCTACATGTCTCTTATATTCAGTTTCTGCTGACCAACTACTTTTTGTCTAGCATTCTCTGAATTTTAAAAATATTATTCCTTGTATTGTACCAACTGAATTTCTATTTCCTAGGGCTCTACAGGAATAATAGACTTAATCATCTCCTGGAAGCCTTGAGATTTTTAAAGACATTTTCACATTTCCTTAGTTTCTTCAAACTTTCTTCTTAGAATATATTTTTGCATCTTTTCATCAGCATGATCCATTCACAATTCTAGTTTAATTGTATGTCAAATTTCTACACTATTTCTTCTCAAGGAAGCAGATATGTCATCATACAGATTAATTATACAACATACAATTAGGAAAAATTTCATGTACTTGCCAAAATCAAGCTATAAATGTGGTATAACAAATCCATTGTTTATAGCTCATGCTCATTATTTGCATTGACTGGTAGAAAGGTTGACATATACAGAAATGATCTTCTTAAAATCTATGCCAAAATCTTTAAGGACACTGTTTAAGGATGGGGAAAATGCATTATGATTTATCCCAGATGAATTATTAATAAAATTGAAAAATTAAGAAAAATGAAACCCAGGAGGATATGAGATGTATTAAAATCATAACTTTTGTATTAATTACAACAAATTAGTGAACCCCAGATTGAAAATAGCTGGACTCAATCAGTGAATTAGAATAAAAGTTCTAGAAATTCTTACATCACTCCTGTAGACTGCTTAGAAAATTTGTTTTTCAAGTGTCAAATCTGGAAAATGCATTTTAGAAGCAGAGAGTCCTAGAAGAGAAATACTTCCACCAAGAAAACAAAAAAATCCCATAAAGGTACAATTGTCACCACTCCAGGCTCCTTTGGCCAAGAGACCAGATGCACAGGAAAGAAGCAACCGTCCAGGCACATGTAATTGTTCTTGATCATCAGGAGAAGATAGGTCTTTTAAGATACACTGAGGAAGAGAATAATATATTTGGTAATCAGGTGGTCCTCTGGTAATCTGGTGGTCTCTTGATACTTCCAAACCTAATTTTGATGGTAAATAGACAAATACAGTGGTCTGATAAGATTATATAACACAAGAGATCAGACTTCTTGGGAATGAAAGTCTGGGTTACTGGATCAGGAAGGCCTTCTAGGGATTTATTGGAAGGATAAGAGAAATCTAGCTCTCAAATCCAGAATACTGGAGTGAGTAGCCGTTCCCTTCTCCAGGGGATCTTACCAATTCAGGGATCAAATCCAGGTCTCCTGCATTGCAGGCAGATTCTTTACTATCTGAGCTACCAGGAAAGCTCAGATAAGCAGCAGAGGAAATAAAAATGAACACCAGTTGTGTTCTCAAGGTCAACTATGGTGATGGCTACTGTAGTCATGCCACTAAACTTCTTTCAACTTTCCCCGGAGGACCTGTTCCCAAATACAGAAGACGTTACATAAAAGTAGAACCGAGAGGCACAAAGAATGGACTGTTACGGATGTGCCCTGCAGGACCATTCCTTCAGCTTGCCAGCAGTGTTAGCTGCTGATGGCTCACAGTTCAATCTTTCCAGAAATTACCCATAGCCAAAGATAGCTACCTCAATCAAGGTTAATCCCTTCCCACAGGTATCCCATATCTATCGCCTTAATTTAGGACAAATAGCAAGTTTGGATGAACTCCAAAGCTTTCTATGGAATAAACTAAAGATTTTGTTCACACTGCATCATAGCCTAGCTTCTGTCCATTCTCCCTTCCTTCAGCCCTTCACAAATATGATTCCCAATAGCACTGCTCAATAAACATAGTGCATGCAACCTCCATCTCAAAGCTTCTTTAGGGAAGCTAACGTAAGAAACAGCAGATGCTTATTGCTTGGAAGGAAAGTTATGACCAACCTAGCTAGCATATTCAAAAGCAGAGATATTACTTTGCCAACAAAGGTCTGTCTAGTCAAGGCTATGGCTTTTCCAGTGGTCATGTATGGATGTGAGAGTTGGACTGTGAAGAAGGCTGAGCACCAAAGAATTGATGCTTTTGAACTGTGGTGTTGGAGAAGACTCTTGAGAGTCCCTTGGACTGCAAGGAGATCCAACCAGCTCATCCTAAAGGAGATCAGTCCTGTGTGTTCATTGGAAGGACTGATGCTCAAGCTCAAACTCCAATACTTTGGCTACCTCATGCAAAGAGTTGACTCACTGGAAAGGACCCTGATGCTGGGAGGGATTTGGGGGAGAAGGGGAGGAGAAGGGGATGACAGAGGATGAGATGGCTGGATGGCATCACTGACTCGATGGACGTGAGTCTGAGTGAACTCCGGGAGTTGGTGATGAACAGGGAGGCCTGATGTGCTGTGATTCATGGGGTTGCAAAGAGTTGGACATGACTGAGTGACTGAACTGAACTAACTGAGCCTAAGAAACACATGTTACCAGATTCCATGGAGAAATTCTGTAACACTGGTGTCTGGATACAAACATCTATAAACCTTTCCATAAGTTATTATTATGCTGATGTTAAGAATACCATTAGTCAATTACACATGCTAAGCACTTAATAATATATCACTAAAAGAAAGTGAAAAGAAAATATATATATCATTAAAAGAGCAAATTCATACATCATGAATGTTTTGAGTTCATATTTGTGTATAAAAGCTAATAAATGCCAAAGTTAAACTTCTTACAAAAAAACTTATCTGTTCATGTCAACCTCAAAGTATGTATTAGAAACTATAATTTCAAGTACCAATAAACTAGGTTAAACAACCCCATGATTCTTCATTCGCCTTTGTAAAACTTTAGAAATAATTGGGCATAATATAATCCATTATCAATTAACTTACACAACAATTCTTCACTTTTTTGTTCATTTATGCCTTTAGTCTTTTTTACCTAGAATGTTTTAAGAACTCACATGAGCAAATTGTGGTACTTATGAGTTTCTTACAATTTTCTACTCTTTTATATTCTAAAGGTCAATGTTAACCGTTTTACATTCTTTAACTGAATGACTACATTTTATCAAACACAAAACATAATCATTACAGAAACTTGCTTTTCTCTCATTTTCCTTTTCCATCAGTTATCAGTTCTCTCCATCTACCTTTTTAATATATCTTAAATTCTTTTCTCCTCCATTCCTAGTGCTTTGATATGAATTCAATTGTTTATTCTTTGAGCACTCTTACACTAACATCAATCTTCTCTCTGGGTTTTACAAACAGTCAGTTATAGCCTGCTGAACACCCACATTACATCTTTTTTCCATTCTTCTTGCTCTTAATCTGCAATGATGTCAGAGTCACATTTCTAAATCACAAATCTCAACTATTACTCTCCTACTTAAAAGCCTCCATTGTATGTTAGAGTACATTTTTTTAACCATGCAATAAATGATACAGATTCTTTCTACCTCTTAACCTCCTCTCCTGTCTTCCGAATATTAGCTCTGTTTGCTTAGTCACTCAGTTGTGTCCGACTCTTTGCAACTTTGTGGACTGTAGCCTGCCAGGTTCTTCTGTCCATGGAGATTCCCCAGGCAAGAGTACTAGTGGATTGCCACGCCCTCCTGCAGGGGACCTTCCCAACCCAGGGATCAAACTCAGGTCTCCTTCATTGCAGGCAGATTCTTTACCATCTGAGCCACCAGGGAAGCCCAAGAATACTGAAGTGGGTAGTCTATCCCTTCTTCAGGGGAACTTCCTGATCCAGGAATCGAATCAGGGTCTCCTGCATTGCAGGCAGATTCTTTCCCAGCTAAGCTACCAGGGAAGCCTAAAGTGAAAGTGAAATCGTTCAGTCGTGTCCAACTCTTTGCAACCCCATGGACTGTAGCCTACCAGGATCCTCAGTCCATGGGACTTTCTAGGCAAGAGTACTGGAGTGGGTTGCCATTTCCTTCTCCAGGGGATCTTCCCAACCCAGGGATTGAACCTGGGTCTCCTGCATTGTAGGCAGACGCTTTACCATCTGAGCTACTAGGGAAGCCTAACTTTTTCTAAATATCACATTCTCCTTTCCACACATACAGATATCTTCCCCTGTTTACTGCCTCCTCTTCTCTTGATAATATTTATGCACTAGTTCTACCCAACCCAAGCATCATTTTTTCAGTGTACTCTTCCCTAAGTCACATTTTCTCTATAAATCTCTCAATAGTTCATTGTCTTTGTTACCATGTTGTCTTATACACAGCACAAATTGCAATGATTTGCAGCTGGTTGTTTTTTTTTGTTTTTTTTTTTGCTAATCTTTCTTTTTATTGTACTAAGACACAAGGGTCTTATCTTGAATAACTCTGTAGCATTAGAGTCTTGCATAGTTTTAGCCTGTTGCTAATACTCAAAAGGTATGAGCTAAATTGAATGGAATTGAACTAAACTGAAGAAAAGCATTTAGGATTATTAACAATACCCCAGTAACCATTTGGGCCATTGCCCTCTTCTAAACCTCACATTCAAAAGACAATTTTAATCTTTAGTGTGTATCTTTAGAGAACCCATGAGGCAGATGATGAGACAATCATAGATAAGAATCCCGAATTTTGCTTGCTGGACTGATGATCTCATTCCTTCTCTTTAATAGATTGGCCATATTTTAACTCTCTGAGGTAGAGGTGGGGCCTTGAACACTAGAAATCAAGTTATCTAGAGACAACAATGTTAGAAAAAATGTAAACCATACTGCTATAAAGTTGTTGCTTATTTGTTGTCTCTTAAGAAGCCCCAGTCTCTATCCTCATTATGACTTTAGTCACATTGGGGAAGGTTCATACGGAGATCCAAATTTCACTTTGGAAATATTCAGGTTTTTCTTTTCCCTGATAATGCTGCTGCTGCTGCTGCTAAGTTACTTCAGTCGTGTCCGACTGTGCGACCCCATAGACAGAAGCTCACCAGGCTCCCCCATCCCTAGGATTCTTTAGGCAAGAACACTGGAGTGGGTTGCCATTTCCTTCTCCAATGCATGAAAGTGAAATGTGAAAGTGAAGTCCCTCAGTTATGTCCGACTCCTAGTTACCCCATGGACTGCAGCCTGATAATGCTACCTTTAGGTAACTGTCTGCATGGTGTTAAATTCATTGTCTATAATAATGCACATTAAAAAGTTGATATTTGAGAGACGTACACAATATAATGTTGGAATAAAGTTTCATCTTTTATGATTATAGTACATTACAAAGATTTTTCAAATTATAAATTCTTTTTAATATTGCAACAAAAACTACTTTCTGTTTTGTATTTATCACATAAGCACAAGTGAATCATATAGATGGGAAGCAATGACTAGAAACACTTAGGAATAAAAAAAGCAGAACAAATGGGAATGTTTCACAGCAACCAGAGTCTTCAGAGAATCTTCAGATTAGACAACAATGGAGAAAAAAATGTAAAACAAGGAGAAATGAGCTTCCTGCCTATTAAGCGGGGAGAATTGGTTTGAGAAGAAATTAAGATAGGATGTTCTCCCACTTAAATGTGCTTAACAAAGATTCTCTACATCTTTCATGTATTAACCTGTTGTTTTCTGAAAGACTGAAAGATCATACAAGCAGAGAGTAGAACAGTGGTTAACAGGGGTTCGGTGGGGTTGGAGGGAAGAATGGGGAGATGTTGGTGAAGGGGTACAAGGTTTCATTCAGACAAGCTGAACAAGTTCTTGAGATCTAATGTACAATACGGTGGAGAGGTCTGACCGAATGTGGTCCAATGGAGAAGGCAATGGCAAACCACTTCAGTATTCTTGCCTTGAGAACCACATGAACAGTATGAAAAGGCAAAAAGGTAGGACACTGAAAGATGAACTCCCCAGGTCAGTAGTGGAAAAATAACTGGAGATCAGTGGAGAAATAACTCCAGAAAGAATGAAGGAATGGAGCCAAAGCAAAAACAACACCCAGTTGTGGATGTGACTGGTGATAGAAGCAAGGTTCAACGTTGTAAATAGCAACACTGCATAGGAACCTGGAATGTTAGGTCCATGAAAAAAGGCAAATTGGAAGTGGTCAAACAAGACATGGCAAGAGGGAATGTCAATATTCTAGGAATCAGGGAACTAAAATGAACTAGAATGGGTGAATTTAACTCAGATGACCATTATATCTACTACTGTGGGCAGGAATCCCTTAGAAGAAATGGAGTAGCCATCATGGTCAACAAAAGAGTCCTAAATGCAGTCCTTGGATGCAGTCTCAAAAATGACAGAATGATCTCTGTTCGTTTCCAAGGCAAACCATTCAATATCACAGTAATCCAAGCCTATGCCCCAACCAATAACACTGAAGAAGCTGAAGTTGAATGGTTCTATGAAGACCTTTTAGAACTAATACCCAAAAAAGATGTCCTGTTCATTATAGGGGACTGGAATGCAAAAGTAGGAAGTCAGGAAACACCTGGAGTAACAGGCAAATTTGTCCTTGGAATATGGAATGAAGCAGTGCAAAGGCTAACAGTTTTGCCAAGAGAAGCACTGGTCATAACAAACACCCTCTTCCAACAACACAAGAGAAGACTCTACACATGGACATTGCCAGATGGTCAACACTGAAACCAGACTGATTATATTCTTTGCAGCCAAAGATGGAGAAGCTCTATAAAGTTAGCAAAAACAAGACTGGGAGCTGACTGTGGCTCAGATTATGAACTCCTTATTGCCAAATTCAAACTTAAATTGAAGAAAGTAGGGAAAACCACTAGACCATTCAGGTATGACCTAAATCAAATCCCTTATGATTATACAGTGGAAGTGAGAAATAGATTTAAGGGACTAGATCTGATAGATAGAGTGCCTGATGAACTATGGAATGAGGTTTGTGACATTGTACAAGAGACAGGGATCAAGACCATCCCCATGGAAAAGAAATGCAAAAAAGCAAAATGGCTGTCTGGGGAGGCCTTACAAATAGCTGTGAAAAGAAGAGAAGTGAAAAGCAAAGGAGAAAAGGAAAGATATAAATATCTGAATGTAGAGTTCCAAAGAATAGCAAGGAGAGATAAGAAAACCTTCCTCAGCGATCAATGCAAAGAAATAGAGGAAAAGAACAGAATGGGAAAGACTAGATATCTCTTCAAGAAAATTAGAGATAGCAAGGGAATATTTCATGCAAAGATGGGCTCGATAAAGGACAGAAATGGTCTGGACCTAACAGAAGCAGAATATATTAAGAAGAGATGGCAAGAATACACAGAAGAACTGTACAAAAAGAATCTTCACGACCTGGATAATTACGATGGTGTGATCACTCATCTAGAGCCAGACCTCCTGGAATTTGAAGTCAAGTGGGCCTTAGAAAGCATCACTATGAACAAAGCTAGTAGAGGTGATAGAATTCCAGCTGAGCTCTTTCAAATCCTGAAAGATGATGCTGTGAAAGTGCTGCACTCAATATGCCAGCAAATTTGGACAACTCAGCAGTGGCCACAGGACTGGAAAAGGTCAGTTTTCATTCCAATCCCAAAGAAAGGCAATGCTAAAGAATGCTCAAACTACCACACAATTGCACTCATCTCACACACTAGTAAAGGAATTTTCAAAATTCTCCAAGCCAGGCTTCAGCAATACATGAACAGTAAACTTCCAGATGTTCAAGTTGGTTTTAGAAAAGGCAGAGGAACCAGAGATCAAATTGCCAACATCCACTGGATCATGGAAAAAGCAAGAGAGTTCCAGAAAAACATCTATTTCTGCTTTATTGACTATGCCAAAGCCTTTGACTGTGTGGATCACAATAAACTGTGGAAAATTCTGAAAGAGGTGGGAATACCAGACCACCTGACCTGCCTCTTGAGAAACCTATATGCAGGTCAGGAAGCAACAGTTAAAACTGGACATGAAACAGACTGGTTCCAAATAAGAAAAGGAGCACGTCAAGGCTGTATATTGTCACCCTGCTTATTTAACTTATATGTAGAGTACATCATGAGACACGCTGGGCTGGAAGAAGCACAAGCTGGAATCAAGATTGCTGGGAGAAGTATCAATAACCGCAGATATGCAGATGACACCACCCTTATGGCAGAAAGTGAAGAGGAATTAAAAATCTTCTTGATGAAAGAGGAGAGTAAAATAGTTGGCTTAAAGCTCAACATTCAGAAAACGAAGATCATGGCATCTGGTCCCATCACTTCATGGGAAATAGATGGGAAACAGTGGAAACAGTGTCAGACCTTATTTTTGGGGGGCTCCAAAATCACTGCAGATGGTAACTGCAGCCGTGAAATTAAAAGACACTTGCTCCTTGGAAGGAAAGTTATGACCAACCTAGGTAGCATATTGAAAAAGCCAACAAAGGTCCGTCTTGTCAAGGCTATGGTTTTTCCTGTGGTCATGTATGGATGTGAGAGTTAGACTGTGAAGAAAGCTGAATGCTGAATAATTGATGCTTTTGAACTGTGGTGTTGGAGAAGACTCTTGAGAGTCCCTTGGACTGCAAGGAGATCCAACCAGTCCATTCTGAAGGAGGTCAACCCTGGGTTTTCTTTGGAAGGACTGATGCTAAAGCTGAAACTCCTATACTTTGGCCACCTGATGTGAAGAGTTGACTCATTGGAAAGGACCCTGATGCTGGGAGGGATTGGGGGCAGGAGGAGAAGGGGATGACAGAGGATGAGATGGCTGGATGGCATCACCTACTAAATGGATATGAGTTTGAGTGAACTCCGGGAATTGATGATGGACAGGGAGGCCTGGCGTGTTACAATTCATGGGGTCGCAAAGAGCCGGACACGACTGAGTGACTGAACTGAACTGAATTAATAATTATGTGCTGTACACTTCAAATTTGCTAAGAGAGTGAATGTGAAAGTCATTCAGTCCTTTCCGACTCCTTGCAATCCCAAGGACTATATAGTCCATGGAATTCTCTAGGCTAGTATACTGGAGTGGGTAGCTTTTCCCTTCTCCAGGTGATCTTTCCAACCCAGGGATATAACCAGGGTCTCCTGCATTGCAGGCAGATTCTTTACCATTTAGCTATCAGGGAAGCCCTTGCTAAGAGGGTAAATCTGAAGTATTCTTAACACAGAAAAAGAAAGGAAGAATAAAAGAAATAATAACTCTGTGAAAATGGGTATGTTAATTAGCTTGAGGTGATTATTTCTCAGTGTATACATGTATCAAACCCTCAAGTTGTAAAGATTATATGTAATGCTAATTGTCAATTATATCTCAATAAAGCTGGAGAGAGAAAAAAGAGAGATAAAAGAACCCCCTCACTACTTTTGAAAACTAATTTAAGACATAACCAAAAGCAGGCTTGCCTCTAGATTTTGTTCTTGGCCATTTTCTCTTCCCCAGTCATTCTCATCCTTTGCAGAGAAACTCAATTTCATAGTCGTCAATACTATATCCTTGTTAACCTTCCCTAGTCCTAATCTTTTTCCTGAACTTCAGCATCAAATATAAACTTTTTGCCTGATAGAAGCTATTATATATCTCCTCATCAATATTTAATATAATCTATTTTAAAGAAGATAACTTGTATTCATTACAATTGGTAACACTTTAGTTCAACAAGCCTGAGATGGTATTAAATAACTGAATTTAATTTCATGCTCATATTTAAGATGTCTGGAAGTGAAATACTGTGTGCTTGACCAAAATTTAATCAGGCTCCTCTGAGCCATCTTCTCCAAAGACTCAGAAAGTTCTCAACACAAAAGATTTCCTTGATCTCCAACACTTGATTCGAACAGACACTAGCATGATTTCCAGCAACTCAAGACCATATCCCTGGATGACTCAGACCTGTTAAGTTCCTGATTTGGAAAACTCAAGGCTACCAGAAGAATTTACCATTTGTTCCAAACCAAACTGTGAATATCTACACTGAGCCAACACCTGACTTGTCTGTTACTAAAAAGCAGCCCCACTACCTTTTGTGATTTTCCACACTCCTGATGCTCGAGACCCTACCTGATTCTTCCTATTTTGTCATTCTCCCCTAAAATTCCCAGTCATCTCTGCCTGGATTAGAGTTGAGCTCAATTTATACTGAAGTCTCTCTCTTCTCCAACTGCAGGAGCAAAAAGAAAATTCTGTCCTGTTGCTTTAACAAATGCCTGGCTCTGTTCCTCTTTGACAGTGATAATTGCTCTAGAGCTGACTGGCAAACCACTGGCTCAGGGATCTACTTTCTTTTCATTTTGTCCCTCTGTTACGCATGACTTCTAATCCCAACACCACATCACAGAACAAGATATTGGCTATAATTCCAACTATATTATGGATGTACTCCAGCCCACTGGAAATGGGGGGAAAAGAACAGAAAGCATGCCACTTTATCGACAGTTCTTGGAAGCTGTTTACCATCTTTGTAGATATGATATATAGCTGTAGATATCACATATAGCTGCAGAGAGGATGGACATATGTAGATTTTATTCTAGGCAATCTTGTGCTCTACAAACACTGGAAATTATTACTGTAAAAAGGAGAGAACAGATATTAAGACAAAGCTAGCATGATCATACCACTCCCCCAAATTATTTCCCTTTATTTAATGTTTCTGTTGATGTATATTAGTTATCACAGTCAAAACTTGGCACCTCCCTTTTTTAGCCTAAATATTAAAATGAAGCTACAGTTTTGCCTTAACAAAATCATGATAATTAATTAGATAATCTCTAAGTTCCTCTTCAAACATTGCCAAGAACACTCAAATCCTTTGAAAAGTATATCTGACAATGGTTATAGGACCCAAAAATAAGAGCAGCAGAGCACTGAGTGACTCCCAGAATGTATTAATGGAAATGCAATTGAAAGATCCCTAAACCATAATTATTAAAGGTTGAAGAGGTTATCATCTACCAGTCAGGAAGTAGAGGAAAGAAACTGACCTAAGGATACCACACTTCAGATAAATCCAAAAAGGTGAGCTTGAGATTTAGTATGTAGAGGTGAATTCATTTGGAATAGGAAGCTGAAAAACTAAAACTAGATCATATGAAATTGGACTTATAACATTGAAACAGATGAGGGAGGAAGAGGAGGAGGAAGAAGGGACGGGAGAACAAGAAGAGGAGAAAAAGAAGCAGATGAAAGAAATACCCATTATTAACAAATAAGAATATTTGAGAATGTTAACATTTTGGTGACATTTTTAGAGAAACATTAAGAAAGTATTTTACATTATTCAATCAAAATATTCTAAAAGCCCACATACAACATGTAAATTAACAGCTAATGTAACTTCATGAACCAAGGGAAATGGAGGATGTGGTCTCTTAATGTATAATGAGAACAATGGAAATCTGATGGTACCAAGCACATTTAGTCAGGAGTCTTACGTCCTAACGATACAATAAAATTACCCGAAAAAAAGCTTTCTAAAATGTTAGTGCCTTACCCCACAAACAGATTGACTAAAACAAGATATCTGCGATGGGCTTAGGCATTCATATTTATTTTAATTTGCAAGGTTATTATACGCAATGTTGAGAAACACTAGCCAATTTAAAGGGTTAAGTGTTAATAACTTAGATCTTTAGTAGATCTTTCTGAGAATCACTGGAAGCCGTGACAGTGTTAAGGATTCACGTTTTTACTTGTCATTTCCTAAAATCTAATTTTACCCAGATGGCTTCCTAATTGGTTTGCTTTACTTTAGGTTAGTTGAAAAATCTCACTCATTCAAGGGAACTCAAAATGTACGATGCGTTTTAATTACTGTGGTGAATTTAGCTTAAATATAAACTTTTTATAATACAGTTTGGAGAATATACAGAACTTCTTGCTAATGTGGAACAACTTGGTGGAATTAAAGTATTGGTTACCAGTTGCAGCTTTCCACACAGAATTGTGTTTTTTATTGGTTATTAGCTCATATATTCAGAGATAGTTGTAATGATTTTGCTTTCAAGAAAGCATTCTCACTTGAACATTCTGATTTTCTACATTCAGGTTTTAAGTCAAGATTTATTTATTGCATAGGAGTTGGAATGGGTGACGCACTTTTCAGATTAAAACTCAGTGATTTGATCCATGTGTACAATCCCATCTGCCTCCAAAGAAGATAAATTAAGGGCTTGGGTGTGACTGTTACTGAGAATGTTATCTCATTTCAGTGAAGCGACCCATGATAGTAGTGTGGTACAGTAATAGCCCTGGTGCTATCCCTGGTGGCTCAGAGGGTAAAGCGTCTGCCTGCAAAGCAGGAGACCTGGGTTCGATCCCTGGGTCGGGAAGATCCCCTGGAGAAGGAAATGGCACTCCACTCCAGTATCCTTGCCTGGAGAATCCCATGGACAGAGGAGCCTGGTGGGCTACAGTCCACGGGGTCGCAAAGAGTCGGACACGACTGAGCTACTTCACTTCACTGTAATAGCCGCCACTAAATCTGGTTATATCATAGGCATCGCCTGTTCTCAGCCCCAAACTTCCAGCCATCTATGGAACAAAATGGGCCTGACACATCAGGAGCATGGCATGATGTCATAGCGTATATTATATAAGCAGGGTCTTGGAACCACACAGCCTAGTTTTTTTAGTAATCACTGGCAGTGGTAGTAAATGCATGCCCTTTATAGCTGGTAATTTAATAGAAGTGGCAAAACTGGGAGTGTGTACTTGTTGTTCTTAAAGGTCAAATGAATTGGAAAACAAATGTCAAGGCTTTTACACAGGCAAACAAATTTTTATGATAGAAGCAAAGAAATTTGAGAACTGCATAAAATATAGGAAATCATACTAGTGAAGTTCTAGCAGATTTTGAACCTACCCAGCTGCCCTGTGAGAAGCAATCACTGACAAGTGATTAAGGTGCGATGAAATGATTTCTCACAAAATAGGGAAACAATACATCCTAAGATTTTTGGTTGTAAATATCTAACATGTAGCTAAACTATAAAAAGGCCAGGCAATCAACTTCATGCACTGCAAAAACCAGGAGACTCAGATTAACCCCCGTTAGTCAGATTAAAACGCTGATGAGAAAGGAGTTATGTAGTATTCAAAGACGTAGAATTCATGAGTTTCAGAGCTGGAACTAACACTCAAGTCAACTAACTCCTAGTCTATGCATCCTCAAGATGTCTTTCAAACTAGGTTTAATCTTGGTGCTGTAGCTTACAATTTTGTTTCTGAGAAATATGTCAGATTTTCTTCAATTTACAAATCAAACATCTTGAAATTCTAAGTTATCGGAATTATGTTCAAAAGGGACTATAGAGCAAGTGTCTATCCTCAACTTCTCTGCTGAAATAGCTGACTGAATGGGGTTAGAATAGATAATACAAAAATTTACTTCTGTCTTCAGACTCTTTAGTCTGTGCAAAAGTATCCAAATCTATTTCATATATTTTCTAATAATTTACGAGGACCTAATATTTCTCTTACAGAAGCATCAATATGTTTTATTTATTGTACTCTGACTACACTGAGTTTTCATACACTGGAAAACCAAATACTCGTCTGGAAAATGGAGAAATGGAACTTACATAATAGGGTTCAAGAAAAAATCTATAGAGATGTTAAAGAAGTTTCTGTTACATAAACTACCACCAATCAAAGAATGTTATTATAATCATGAATAATCATAAATTATATAAATGTTCAGGATAACTTCAGAATTAAAAAATATATTTTTATCATCATACTACTGTATTAAAATACAAAATATCCAAATAATTATCTGACAATATGTTGTCTTTTCTTAAAACTATGCTATCCTCCAGCACTAAACATGGAAGGAACCTTAGAAACCATGCATTTCCAGGAATTTTCTACTTCTAAGTGCTCAGAAAATACTTTTTTTCTATTAAGCTTTAGGTAAAAGTCCACTACATAAATTGCTTTGAATTGCTTTGATTCAGGCAACTTCCCAGTAGCTTCCTTAATCTTCATATTCAGTAATATCTCAGTCAATTTTTTAAATCTCCTAATCCTCCTCAAAGCTAAGTGTGAAGAACACTGATACAGCCCAGCCCTCTTATTTTACAGGTGAGGTAACCATATCCAATGCTATCAAAGCTGGTGAATTAGTGTTTGAGTCAGAAAGAGAATGTCAATTGCAAGTAATCAGTTAACGTTGACCAAAGAGAGATGTGGTCTTTGCCACTGGCTCCTGAAAGGTAACCCCTAAATCCTGTTCAACAAGAGTGGCTTTGTTAGCCCAGAGGTGTTGCGACATGTGGATTGTCAATGTTAATGACATGATTTAAAGCAGAGGACCTTGGAACACTTATTAGCTCAGCCTCTGAGGGGTCTAGAGACTAAAGTCAGCCACGCAGGTGATCACCCATGTGTACACAGCCAGTGAAGTGAAAGTCACTCGGTCATGTCTGACTCTTTGCAACCACATGGACTATACAGACCATGGAATTCTCCAGGCCAGAATACTGGAGTGGGTAGCCAATCACCCATGTGTCCCTGACCGAGGTCCAGTGAAAACCCTGGAAACCAAAGCTTGGGTGAGCTTCACTTATTGGGAACACTCCAAGTGCATTTTTACATGTTGTTGCTGGAAAAATAGGTGCCATCCAAATAACTCCATATGGAGAGGACAAGTAGAAGTTCACACCTGCTAACTCTGGGATGCTGCCTGGTGTTCCCTTGCCTTGGCTGAGTTTAGCCAGTGTTCTTTGGGTGTAAAAAATCATGACTATGAGTAAAACAGTTTTTCTGAGTTCTGTGATTCCTTCTAGCAAATGATTAAGCCTGAGAGTAGTGTTAAAGACTCCTGAACATTTCAGGCTGTCACTATCTCGATTTCCTTGGTCTATTTCTCTTTTCATAATATCACTTGCATTACCCACACAATCCATTTCCAATTTACTACAATGGAGGATGGGCATTATATACAGCAATGCTGTATACCCAACTCTTCTACTTAATGGCAAGGAGTAGAGGTAAACCCACGAATTAGATTCAAGGTATAGTCTTCACTTATTAATAAATTATTATATAGATATGGAGTCATAAATAGAAAATAAGAATTAGGTTTCAATGTTTTTCTAATAAGACTTATATGAATAAATAAAGATTTTTCACAACATTTCCTTTTACTAAGTATTTTCACACAATTATTTCGCTGATTTTCCTAAGAGCTCTGTGTGGTAGAGAATTATTATTACAGATACTTGCATCATAAGATCTAAAATTACAAATGCTGCTTTGATATGTTTGACCTTCACCAGAAACCAGATATGCCTCACCCAGTGGGAAAGGGTCCCTGCCCTACTGTTTCCACTATCAATCAGACCAGTTGCACCCAACCTGGTTCCCAATGGTTCCTCAGCAACCTAATAGATTTCGCCTCTCTGCTTGCTTAGATAGCTCAGTGACTAAGCAAAGGTCCTGCCTGTGTGCTAAGATGCTTCAGCTGTGTCTGACTCTTTGCAACCCTATGGATCCTAGCCCATCAGGCTCCTCTATCTGTGGAATTCTCCAGGCAACAATACTGGAGTGGGTTGCCATACCCTCCTCCAAGGGGTCTTCCAGATCCAGGGATCTAAACCTTCAACTCTTACATCTCCTGCATTGTCAGGCTGTTTCTTTACCACTAGCGCCAACTGGGAAGCCCTTCCCCTGCCTACTAACCATCAGATTATTCAAACAAATCACATCCTCCTATGGGCACCTGTGAGCATTCCATCCCTGTGTTACTACAAAGCCTGCTTCCCTTAGCCCCTCTGGTTCATGCTACAATGTGTTTGGATTGTGAGTATATGTGACTAAAACTATTGTCAATCTCATCAGTATAGTCAAAGTATAGATCCATATAGTTAAGCTATGGTTCTTCCAGTAGTCAGGTATGGATGTGAGAGATGGACCGTAAAGAAGGCTGAGCACCAAAGAATTGATGCTTTCGAATTGTGGTGCTGGAGAAGACTCTTGAGAGTTCCTTGGAAAGCAAGGAAATCAAACCAGTCAATCCTAAAGGAAATCAACCTTGACTATTCATTGGAAGGGCTGATGCTGAAGCTGCTCTAATATTTTGACCACGTGATGCAATTAGCTGACTCATTGGAAAAGACCCTGATGCTGGGAAAGATTGAGAGCAGGAAGAGAAGGGGGAGACAGAGAATGAGTTGGTTGGATAGCATCACCCACTTAAAGGGCATGAGTTTGAGCAAACTCTAGGAGATAGTGAAGGACAAGGAAGCCTGGAATGCTGCAGTTCATGGGGTCTCAAAGAGTTGGACATGACTTAGTGACTGAACAACAACAATCTCATCAAACCACTGTTGGGTATTATATATTTACTCATATGACTTAGGGCACAGGATTCTTCTACCAGTGGGGAGAAGAAGAGATGATCCGAACACCATTGCACAGATGAATTAAACTCATCTTTAATGACATATCCATGTAAAACAAGGCATTCTAATCACATGCTGCTTTAATTGTAAACATCTCTCCACTTACTGAATCCAGGTTGATATTTCAACTGTGTAGTATCTAAGATAGAATGACTCAGAATTCGTGCTAAACAGAATAAGTAAGGTGACATTTTCCCATGACCAGACAAAGGGTGAAGATTCAGATTAGAACCATAGCTTCACTTTTCTTCTTTATTTCAGGCCAAAAGATTGCAGGGACTTCCTTGGCCACCCTAGTAGCCACAGGCTCAGAAAATAAATTCATTTTAGTCAATTCCAGTGTTTTATGGAGCTGGGTCTGGAACAGTTCATTGTAGGTCATTTAGCTTGTTTCAATTTCGTGGCCACAGCTTACACACAAGAGCGTAGCCTTGTAGCTACAACAGCATTGAGAAGGAGGACACTGATTAGACAAGCCTGGCTGCACTGTGCAGCCTCATGGCAGGCAGAGGGTCAAGATCTGTTCAGCTTTATTGGACACTAATGTCTAGGATTTCACTATAGCTTACTGTGGACCCAATGGATCTATTTTGGGAAGTACTTACACAGTATCTTTCCAAATGATGAAAATAGCTAGTGAAGTTGTGCAGCTTCTTCCTAAGGGTGGGAAGAAAAACTCTTAACTTTTAAGATAAATGTTATTTTAATAACCTTAAAAGACAGAGGAACTACAAAAGATGGTAAAAACAGAGTGTGTTTGCCCAGTCAGGCAGCTCAAGCTCAGGGATCATATTTATTTGTTTCTTAATAACATTGCATCCTTGGGCAAGTTACTTTACTTTCTTAATTTTGTCATCTGAAAATTGAGAACAATTATACTGGAAACAAGTTTAGTGTATATATTGTATTATACTTAGACTATCATTTGAAAACCTAGATATTCATAACTATGAGTTAAATTTTCTAAGAAATAAAATAAACTGAAGTTTTATATACATCTTCCAAATTAGCACATAAATATAAGATTCTAGAAAATAGTTACATGTGGCATTAAGAAGAAAATTTGGGTAATTTGCCTTGAATAACTTAAGGAAAGCATGTAACACCTAAGTAAACATACCTGCCAGAAGCAGAAGTGTGTTTGAACTTTAAAAGCTGACTATTGTAACTTCCTTGGTGGCTCAGACCGTAAAGAATCTGCCTGCAATGCAAGAGACCTGTTTGATGCCTGGCCAGGAAGATCCTCTGGAGAAGGGAAGAGCAACCCACTGCAATATTCTTGCCTGGAGAATTCCATGGACAGAGAGAAGTCTTAAGAGTCTGACACCACTGAGCGACTTTCACTTTGATTTTTAAAATTTTGCCAATGTCATCTTTGCATCCCATTGGAATAATTTACCTGTTTAGGTATTCCTCAGAAAGCATTTATGGATGTGCATCACATATTCCCTGGTGTATCAGTGGTAAAGAATCATCCCACAAGGCAGGAGACTGCCTGTGACGCAGGAGACATGGGTTTGATACCTACTCAGGAAGATCTCCTGGAGAAGGAAATGGCAACCTACTCCAGTATTCTTGCCTGGGAAATACTATGGACAGGGGAGCCTGGTGGGCCTTAATCTCTGGGGTCACAAAGAGTTGGACCCAACTTAGCTACTAAACCACCACCACCACATCATATATGGTGAAACAATATAGCTCTAGTCTGACAAGCGTATGTGGTAATCTAACATCATATATGTTAAAATAATTCTAGTCCAACAGTCCTCTGCAGAGCCTGTAGAAATCTGCAAATGGATTGAGCATTGGCTCACAGGATCAGGAACACAGAAGGGATTTTGAAATTTTCTTGCCAGAGTGCAACCTATCTGATGAAATAGGATGTTTAAACATAAAGCAACATGGCTTCTAAAGAAAGGAAATTTTACGTCAAATTCCCACTGTATTGAATTTTGAAGAGTGACTTAAGAAATGTGAGATACATTTTAAACCTTTATTGCCCCAGTCAGCACAGGCCAAAAACTAAAATTCAGATCATTTTCAGTCTGCCTTCCTTCAAATTTCTGACATAAGGTAAATATTCCATTTTTTCCTGTCCTCATTCAATATTGATTTGCAAATCTCACGCTGATAAAACTGTTTCTCTCCCACTTCCATAAAAGAAGTCTAGAAAACATAAAATCTTTATTATGCAAATATATTCTGAAAGAAAAGAGAAAATATTTGAGCTTTTGTGGCCAAAAAGTCAGGGAGATTAATCTTTTAGTTTGTTTATACATAACCTCATTGTGATTTGGGCACAGGAATAATATACAGAATCACCAGACGTGCTGATATTTCAAGTGCGTTATAGACTGAGTGAATATTCTGTTACATACAGTTTCCTTTTTTCACTTTAAAGTGTGGATATGATTCTTAAAACCCAAGTCTTACTGCAGGTTGTTTTCTTTCTTTAAATCTCCAAATTCTAGAGAGGTTAAGCTCAACCACATTTGAGAAATTTGCATGCAAGCCACTAAAAGAATTGTTTTGAAATTGCTTGTTGTATTAGGGATATTTCTGAAACATTTATAAATCTGCCAGATTATTTCCTATGTCTAAATGGCCATCTACAAACACTGCTTTATCAAATATTTATATGCATGTAAAATATTTTTCTTTTAGAAGTGATGAAAATAACAAACAACAATAGAATTTTGAATATTTAAACATAAAATTCAATATCTATGTCAGAGTATATGAACTCTTCTTTCACCATTATCCCAAGTCTCTCTCCAAAGAAACAATCACAGCTAAAAGTTTCTTAAATAGTCTATCAGAAAAAGCACATGTGTTTGGAAGTCTCCATGTATGTCTACTTTTCATATGTAGAAATTAGAGGATACTCTGTTTATAGCATTTTTTAACTTAATGTTTTATAGATGTTGACAAATTGGTTGCCAAAGAGAGAACATAGATTAACATTTTCAACAGTAGCCAGCAAGGTGCATTTCCCTCTATCCTGTCCAACACTATTTATTTTGAAATATTTTTATATTTGTTNATATTGATTTATATTTATTAATTTAAAATGTTGGGTTATTTTATTTATTAAGATTTTATACTTTTTATATTAAAATAATTGAGTCTGCCTGCCATAATATATCACACTCTTCAAGCATTATGTGACTTTCATTATAAAAGTTTGTTAAGTATTTGATATTCATAAATTGTATATTTTCAATGGCACAACTATATCAACCTTTGCTTTATGCCTGTGCATTTTGTGTCTTTAGGACTCACATCCTGACAATACAACATTATCCAGTTTATCTCCAGTGAGAACTCTCCTCTGAGGCCTGGATGACATAAGAAACCAGCAACTGAAATTTTTAGCACATATAATAATTAATATGAAACTGATATCTTTTTCCTAATCATTTTCCACCTGCATCGTCTGTTTCTTATTCAGCGTCACTTCCCTAAGTGATCACTCAAACCAGAAATAAGGAATAACTCAAGAATACTATATTTTCCTTATCATCACATTTGATTTGCCTACATGTACACACACACACGTGCACACTTACCAGGCCAATAGTCATTCAGTACATACCAACGTAAGTTAATTGTTGAAATGCTGAAATACTTTTCTACTAATTGGTAAACACCCACAGTCTTGAATAGCCTAGAGCTCCACACTGCTCTAGCTAACCCAGCCTCTTCTCTGGATCCCCCAATATTTCACTCACATCAGTGACAGCAGTAATAACACGTGCACAGTAAGGGATGACTAGGATCTGACTCCACTGTCTGACGGATTTGTGCCCTTGCATAATTTTGATTATCACTGCTGCATTATTCTGGAGAAGGCAATGGCAGCCCACTCCAGTACTTTAGCCTGGAAAATTCCATGGATGGAGGAGCCTGGTAGGCTTCACTCCATGGGGTCGCTAGGAGTCGGCCAGGACTGAGCGACTTCTCTTTCACTTCTCACTTTCATGCATTGGAGAAGGAAATGGCAACCCACTCCAGTGTTCCTGCCTGGAGAGTCCCAGGGACGGCGGAGCCTGGTGGGCTGCCGTCTCGGGGGCCGCGCAGAGTTGGACACGACTGAAGCGACTTAGCAGCAGCAGCAGCAGCTGGATTATTCACACATGCTTCATGGGAGGACTGTCTCAGCTAACGGAGTGTGAGTAGACTTGGTGCCCCTCACACGTAAGCAGCAGTTTTAAGGAAAGTCACAAGACTCTGCCAACTTTGTTTTCTGTCTTTTCTTACTTCAGTGGAGGAGAGACGGAGGAAGAGGTGTGGAGAATACAGCTGACACGGGTCTGAGACAAAAGGAAGGGTGAACTTACTGTACGTTTAGAAGATGACAGTAGGGATTAAGAGGGATCACACCTCCTCTGTGTTCTCTGGCAGATGATGAAGGACTGCCTACCTCATTCGCCACTCCTTCCTTTACGCATATTCTTCCAGAAAAATGAAAATGTTTGTAATTCCTCCCACATTCCATATTGTTCCATGCCTCTGCCTTTACTTATGTGGCATGTCATAGTTTGAAAGTTCTCCTTTCTCTTCCTCAGGTATTATTGATAAGAGTTTCTGCAATTCCCATACAAGAATGAATGTTCCCATTTTCTTTTCCCCTTAATACCTTGCACATATCTCTATTATTACACTTGATACATCATTTTTGTGTATGTGTCTGTCATTTCCTATGAACTCTGTTAATTGATATTGTAACCTGAGTTTTATTTGCCTTTGTACTGCTCATATTTGATATATTGTATCAATTCCAAAATACTGAAGGAGAGAATAATGAATGACTGAATGAATGGGAGGGTGACTTGCTACACCATTACTACCTCATATTTCAATTGCTGATTTGTATACCATCTTGCTTTCTATACTCTATACTCATAAATGGCTAGGATCATGCCTTTTACAATAATGCCTAAATCAGTGACTCAGAATAACAGATATTTAAATACTTACTTAAAGACTGGATGAATGAATGCTGGGAGAATTAAATGCTAAAAGAAGAACTGACAAATAAAGCAGTTCATAGCCAAAAACAAGACTTCAAACAGTCAATTATATGTTTCAGGTAATTCTTAGTGCTGTTTTCCTTTCTTTATAAATTCCTTTACAATTTTCCTTTGCTTACTTAATGAGCTAAAACGAATAAAGACATTATTCCTGTTGTGGGTTAGTTATTTAGCGTATGTAAAGCAAGAAAATAGAATTTAGTAGCCTATTAAAATGTATTGAAGCTTGTGGGTATGTTTCTTAAACAAATAATTAGAATGCAAGGTAAATCTGACACCATGCTATTTTATTTTGTGAAATGCTTTAAATTATCATCATTTTAAGGCAAAACACTCTACTGCAGTTAAGATTGAGTTTCAAGCAAAGACATTTACATGTCTCTGAACCATTAAAAAAAAAAGTTTCTATTTCAGGCAGTTTAGAAACAGGTAAGGCAAATAGTATAACCCAAGATTCATTTAGCAGACTTTCAGCCCATAAAATAAATACACACCAAAGGAAGACTGTAGTAGTTAAGAGGGGAACCATGGTGCCGGATTTGAGCGGAGGAGATATTTTGGTTTTGGAAAGATGCTAGAAAGAGATGTAAGCATGCATTTAAAAATTCAGGTTGGGATCTGGAGAGAATGTCCTTACTGTTTCTTTGAAGATAGGCCCAATAGGAAAAAGTCATTTCCTAAGAGAGACGCAGTAAGGGGGACCTTGATATTCTTCACAGTTAATAGATTCTGATGTAAGAACAGGTAAGCTCACATCCAGCATTTGAAACAACACTGGTTAGTAAATTAAGGATCAGAGCTCATACAAACATAAAGATTAATGTGGTGTATTCCTGAAACAAGCCCTTTCCTAGAATTAAAAGAAAATTACCATTCTTATTTTATGAGATATTTATGAAAGGAGATGATTCATTGTAGCAGTAAAATGTTTATGTTACTCAGGTAAATGTAGAGCTATGACTATACAATTTCCAACAGCTAGTGAAGTTAAATTCCTTCACTGCTATTGAACTTAAAATCCTAAGGCCATAACTGAATCCCTGTACTGTACAGTAGAAATTAACACATTGTAAATCAAGTATATTTCAATAAAATAAAATTTTAAAAAATGTCTTCTAGATAAAATATAACTGAGTCAGCCTCAAAGTTGTCATTTGTACATGCTCAAAATAAGCATTGGGCTTCCTTGATGGGTCACTGGTAAAGAGTCTGACTGCAATGCAGAAACCCAGTTTCGATCCCTGGGTTGGGAAGATCCCCTGGAGAAGGAAACGGCAACACATTCCAGGATTCTTGCCTGGAGAATTCCGTGAACAGAGAAGCCTGGTGAGCTATAGCCCTTAGGGTCCCTAAGAGCTGAACACGACTGAGACTAACATCTTCAGTTTCACTTTCTTTTTCAAAATAGAAATTACCATGAGAAAGAGTGAAATATTGTGCATGCTAAGTCACTTCAATTGTGTCCAAGTCTTTGCAACGCCATGGGCTGTTTGCTGCCAGCCTCCTCTGTCTGTGGGATTCTCCAGGCAAGAAATACTGGAGTGGGTTGCCATGTCCCCCTCCAGGGTATCTTCCTGCCCCAGGGATTAAACCTGGGTCTCCTGCATTACCAGCAGATTCTTTACCATCTGAACCACTAATGAAATACTACATTTTTGTAATTGGCTGACCCAATTAAACTTTCTCAGCCTGGGAGGACCAATCCTGTGAGGTTAGCAGACTAAGTCTCAGCATTGGTTCAGTGCCTTGGTGGCTCATTTCAGCATCAGAAACTTGAACTTGGAAATCATAAATTACAGCCTCAGAAGTGAAAGAGTATACCAAGGTAGAATAACTGGGGAAAGTAAAATGTGCCTGATAGTCTGGTCATAGGAAAGCTAGAGGAGCAATCCTGGGCAGGCTTCATGCTCATGTTTAAAATGTAAAGTGGACCTTCCAGTGGGAAATGTACAAGGAAATCACCAAAGACAGTAAACAAAAGCAACAATCCATAGATCCTTCCTCAAACATCTGTCATGCTGTTAGCTGCAAGAAAGGTAATACTAAGAACTCAAGAATAATATATTCATGTGTGTGTGTGTTTGTGTAGAGGGTGGTATGAGATATGAGTACAAATTACTACACTGATCAGTTCAGTTCAGTCTCTCAGTCGTGTCTGACTTTGCGATCACATGGACTGTGGCACAGTCCATCACCAACTCCTGGAGCTTGCTCAAACTCATATCCATCGAGTTGGTGATTCCATCCAACCATCTCATCCTCTGTCATCCCCTCTCCTGCCTTCAATCTTTCCTAGCATCAGGGTCTTTTCCAGTGAGTCAGTTCTTCACATCAGGTAGCCAGAATATTCAGGACTGATTTTCTTTAGGATTGACTGGTTGGATCTCCTTGCAGTCCAAAGGACTCTCAAGAGTCTTCTCCAACACCACAGTTCAAAAGCATCAGTTCTTTGGCATCAGTTCAAAAGCATCAGCTTTCTTTATAATCCAACTCTCATATCAATATATGACTACTGGAAAAACCATAGGTTTGACTAGACAGAACTTTGCTGGCAAAGGTAGACAGAAGAAAATAAAGTGACTTCAGATTTCAGAGAAAGAATTCCATGGTTTTTAGAGGACTGATTGTAGAGAAGAGTTATTTGGGCTTTGACAGAAGGGTAACAATTGGGCGATGTGTAGGGCATTCCATATGTTAAATACAACAAATGAGAGAAGGCCAAA